>VYZS01049660.1:0-11392 GCA_013400695.1 Neodrepanis coruscans
CCAGAACATGTCGCTGCTGTCGGAGGCGCGCTCGGCCCGCGTGTACCGCGACGAGCTGGACGCCCTGCGGGAGAAGGCCATCCGCGTGGACAAGCTGGAGAGCGAGGTCACCCGCTACAAGGAGAGGCTGCACGACATCGAGTTCTACAAGGCCAGAGTGGAGGTACAAAAAAGGCACCACAACCAGCCCTTTTTTGGGTTGCTGGAGCTTTTTCCGAGTCATTCCGGGAGGTGACAATGGCGTCGCGGTTTTGGGCAGTTTTTCGGGAGGAATCCCCGTGTGTGATGGCAGGGAAGGCAGCAGGACTGAGCACAGCCAGTGGGAGCATCTGTGCAGGGTGTAAGGAGAAAGCCAACCCATGTTAAAAATGCTCTAAATACAGTCATTGATTTCTCATCTCATGGGGCTCCTAAGGGAGGACAGTTTTCTCAGTCAGGTGTTGAGGAAGCGGTGGCTGCTCACATAAATGAGTCCAGGACAATGGTGGCTGCTCACATAAACGAGTCCAGGACAATGGCCTTCCATGCATGAAACACACTAAAGGAAGATGTACTGACATCAGGCAAGGGAGACTGGCACTTCTGTCCTGAATGAGTTATTTAGGAAGCAAATCATCAACATGCAGGATTGGATTAGCCCATCATTCTGTCTGCAAATGCCAAATCTGTTGGGCAAATGCCACATGGTAAAAACATGGGTAAAGGAAAACAGGTCAGTTTCCAGCAGCACAGGGTTTGAAACCAGTGGGAATTGCATTTTCCTAGAATGTTAAAAATGGTAAAACCCCTGAAATTGATGTGTTTCATAGCTTGTTAACTAGGATTTTTCAAGCATGCTTCAATAGAGGCAGATGTTAATTAGTTGGGTTTGCTTCATAATAATAATAATAATAATTATGAGTTAACTTAATATTTGTGTGGGGAGGAGTATGATGGATAAATATATGTTTTATTCACTGATCTTTTTTTCAGATTTTGCAGCTGACTGTGCTGGAGTTTGACAAGTTTTGTCTTTACATCCTGAGTAAAATTGCCAATTAAATGTTTTTACACATTATTTTCAACAGATGCCACTGAAAAAATCCTGTCTGTACAGAAATTAAAGCTGTTCAGGACCTTTGAGAATGGCTGGTTGTATTTTAAGAATGTGGTTACATTTTCAGCATCATGGCCTGACTTGGAGCCCAGTGGCCTATAAACCTAATTATGGGCTGTACCTGCACTACATCTTTCCAAAATCAAATCACAGAGACATTTATGGTTTGATTATAATTATCAACACCTTATTCTTATTGGCTTAGGGAGTATTTAGTTTAGTTTATGTGAAATTCTGTTTTCATAAATTTACAGTTATGTGAAAGTGATGTTTTTTATAAAAGGTCTGTTAAAGAATGTTTTTGTCCTTAGGTGTCTAAAACTGGTTGTGATGTGTGTCAGAGTTTATATGAACAAGGAGATAGTTTTGATTTGAGTTTTTGTTTCTGAATTGTTGCAGGAGTTAAAGGAGGACAATCAGGTGTTGCTGGAAACAAAGACAATGCTGGAGGATCAGCTGGAGGGGACTCGAGCCCGTTCAGACAAACTGCACGAGCTGGAGAAGGAGAATCTGCAGCTGAAAGCCAAGTTACATGACATGGAGATGGTGAGTGGCAGTGCAGCTGGGACACACTGAACCTCATTTGTGTTTGTAGTAAGAGAACCCCCAGGATAGTGGGGGACAGAAGGATGATGTGTCTGGATGTACTCACCCATTAAGAAGAGAGAGAGGATCAGTTCTCCCTCCTTTTGCCTCTTCTTCCCCATCTCAGGAGGGAGGAAATCTGGTTGGGAAATCAGAACAAGCCCTTGGCACTTCTCTGTGACATACTAGGCAATAAAATACTTGGCATGTGTGGAGACTCTTTATTTTGACATGTGAAATGGTTTTTAAGGAGCGTGACATGGACAGAAAGAAGATTGAGGAGCTCATGGAGGAAAACATGACTCTAGAGATGGCTCAGAAGCAAAGTATGGATGAGTCTTTGCATCTTGGCTGGGAACTTGAGCAGATCAACAGGACTACTGAACTCTCTGAAGGTAATCATGATCAATATTGCAAAGTGATGGAACAGGAGAGTCCTTCTTCCTGAAATACTGGAGAGATGCTGATTCCCATGTATTCTTTGGAGACAAAGCCTGTTCCTGTGATTCCTGTGCAGTTAAATAGGTTAAAATCACCTTTTTTTGCAATACAATAATGGTGTTTTCCTCCTGCAGTGCCACAGAAGTCACTGGGCCATGAAGTGAATGAGCTGACATCAAGCAGGTTGCTGAAGCTGGAGATGGAAAACCAAAGTTTGCTGAAGACAGTGGAAGAACTACAAAGTGCAGTGGGGTCTGTGGAAAGCAGTAGCTCAAGGATCCTGAAAATGGAGAAAGAAAACCAAAGACTTAGCAAAAAGGTGATTGAATTGTGTGTCAGCTGCCTAATGTTGGTTGCCATTTTCTCTCTGAAGTGTAATTTTATGAATTGGGGTAAAGCATTAAGAGTCTAAGTGGTGTTACAATGTTTGTAAGGTTATTGGGAAAAAGAAAATCACCTCAAAGAGGTTTTTGTCTTTTTTTTTTGCTTGTTTATTGATACAAGAATGTGATCAGTTTATACAAAATAATCTTACAACAGTGAGAGATAAAAGATTGACATATTTGGGATATAATGAGTAATGAGAGTGGTTTAGAATACTTGAGAATGCACAAGCACTTTCTCTTGCTTAATAATTAGAAAAATTAACAAACTTGGTCCTGTGTCCTCATTTTTAACTGAAAAGGTGGGTCAAAGAATTGATGAGAAGTGAAGAGAGGAGTTTGTCAGGTTTAACTGTGCTGATCCACAATATTTTACTCCTCAAATTAAGTGTATCCAATAGAGTAATTTAGTCAGGGATATTTATAGAGGATAAAAAGTTTTTTTGGGGAAAAAAAGCCAAATCAGGGACTAATTACAGTGGAGTGAAGTGTGTGTAAATTTCCTGAAATAGCTTTTAGTTCAGCAGCTGTTTCAGGTGAAAGACTATTCTTAGAGTGGGCAAGAGATAATTAAAAAAAAAGAAAGGGAAAATTGAAAGAAATCCCTCCTGTATTCCACAATTCCATGAGGTTTCTGTACAGTGCCCAAAGGGCAGCTGGTTGGTACAGAAGAAAGAAATAGGTGTAAAAAGCACACAAATGTGATTGAGGTCAACAAATTGCTTCTTGGAAGAACTGCCTCTTTGTTTCTCAGTGTTATTTAGCAGCAATTAATGTCTGACTCAGGTAATTTATTTCTGGATGTGTTCCTCCTGTGTGGGGTCTGAGTTGTGTGGCCAATGGACTTGACACAGAATATAAACCTTGCAGTAAATGACTGTTTAAAAGTACAGTGTGTTGCTTCTAATTAATTTATTATGACTTAAATGTGACAGGAAAGTCATGCTTGGGTATTTTAAATTTTAAATCCCTCTGTCTGGTGACAGTGGGAGTTGGAACCATTTAACCAAACAAACCTAATACTGAATTCCCAAGGCAGGGAGTCCTCAGATGTGTCTCTTGAAATGGTTAAGTAAGTTCAAACAATATTTAACCTTTATAAGTTAAAAGGGACTTGGAGGAGCAATATAAGTCTCACTAAAATGGAATTTTAAGAGGAAAAAAAGGTGCTTGAGGAAATATCCAGAGCCTGAGAAAATCTGACCCTTTTTTAGTGCAGAAGTACTTTATAGATACAGTCTGCTGAGCCAGGGAGAAATTTCTGGCAGAAGTAAGTGTATTCCCAGAAGAAATTAATAGTTTCAATTAAAGATGAGAACAGTTCCATCCTCTGTATTATTTTCTGTATTTTATCTACTTTTATGTATTTTATACATTGATTTCTGTAGGGGTACCTCCAACCCAGTTAAGAGTAATATAAGTGTGATTTTTTTTTTAATACATTTTAAAAAAATCTGTTTCTTTTTTTCCCAGCTTGAAGAGCTGGAGAATGAAATGAGCCAAGAGAAACAAAGCCTTCAGAACAGTCAGAACCTGAGCAAAGATCTGATGAAAGAGAAAGCTCAGCTGGAGAAGACCCTGGAAGGCCTTCGGGAGAACTCGGAGCGACAGGTGAGCTCAGAGCCCAGGGCTCAGCTCTGCATTGGGCTCTGCTCTCCTGCTGCTGCAGCTTTCTGTGGATGTCATTGGCCAAATTTCTGCAGCAAAAGACCTGCAGCCAGTGAGGGACATGACTCATTTTACTGGAGATTTGCTCTTGGTTTTAGAACTTCTCTGTGTTTTAAAACACTTGTGTGGCTTCCGTGGGCTGGGCATTTCCTTGGAGGGTGTAGCTGTGCCAGGATAAAAAATGGGGAGGTTTGGAGGGAAGCCAGACACCTCTGCATGGAGGAGAGCAGGTCCCAGGCAGCTGCTCAGTGTTTGGAGCAGCACTGGGGTGTTAATGGGAATTCCAGCAGGGCAGGAACCACCATATCCAGCTTCACCCTTCTCCCCTGCACTGGAATGGGTCCCACCTGTGCCTGTGGATTTATTTCTGGGAAAAGCAGAGGTAATGTGTGGGATGTGAGGGAATCTTGGTCACAGTCAGCAACAATTTGAGAAGGAACACATTAGAGTGAGTTAAAAACACGCTGCCCCAGAGCAGCTCCAGAGGGTGTAAATCTCATCAGAATTGTTCTCTTTCTGGGAAATATATTCCAGATCTACCTCAGGGGTAAAGGCAGAACTTAGAGCTTGAGTTTTAGTTTAACTGGCATCTGAGTCTTTGTAAAAGATGCCCCTGCTGGACACTGGCACCTCCTAAAGGAGTTTGTAGAGAATTCAGAGCACATGTGGAAGGCAGCCACCAGGAAAAAACAGTCCTGGAAACTTCTGGAAATCCCATATTTAGTAACTGAGTCCTCCAGAATTAGAACTGCAGTTATCTTTTACGTGTGTCTTTTTATGTAGTTATCTTTTATAGATCCCACTTACACCTCCTGATGACATTGCCATTTTTTAGTGCAGTTTAAAAGTGCAGTGTTCTGAGATGCAGGGTGTTGTATTTCAGAAATACTGAAGATTTTTCAAGGCTGGATTGAATCAGTAAATGAAATTCCAGACTTAGAAAAGAAAGAAGAAGGGGGGAAATCAAAGCATGACTTTGAAGCTTTACTTCCTTTCAAGGCACATAAGTTGTTTTAAAGGTGTTGGGGTAGGACTGATGTTTCAGTGGGACTATTTCTGCTTAAAAATAGCATATTTAAAAATAATACACTTAAGGGCTGATGAGGCAGCAGCATCTTCTGTGTCTCCTACAAATCCTGTGCTGGACTGGAGTGGACTCCACACAGTTCATTTGATCTCATCAAAAATAGGGAGGCATCTGTCACAATTTTTGGTTGAACTGGGATTATAGAAGCGAAATTCCTGGGAAATATTGGTGCCTGTTCAGTGCCACACCAGGTGCTGCAGAGTTGTGTTTTTGGACACCTGTTAACTGGTTTCTGGTGGATCATTTCAGAGCAGTTTGCCATTGCTGGGAGCAGAGCTGTGGCTGTGTAATTAATAGTTACATCATTCAGGCTCAGGAGAGAACAGTCTATAATTTTCTCAGGCTGTTTTTCACTGCAAGTAGCACTTTTGCTTTTTTCCAGCACAGTTTATTGTTGAAACATCCCTTACACTGTGTTATTAGTGTACAGTTAAATATTGATCCAAACAGTTTGCTGGATTTTGCTGTCTGTTGTTACATGTCCAAATTATTTGGAGCAACTGAACAAGCCAGTAAACACTAAAAATTAAGATGTGAGTTCAAAATGTGGGAAAACACATCTGGAAATCAAGTTACGCTAAAGCACAGATAAAGCTTTGTTTTGAGTTGGGCTCTATAAGTTTGGGTTTGATGTTATCTGTTAATATTCAAGAGGGAGAGATTTATTTTTTTAACTTAAAGGGGATGTGATCTCACTATCTCAGCAGCTTACAGTTTAGAGAGGGAGTAATTCCCTGTTGGCATGTTGTTCACCAGTTGGCCATTTTTCTCCCCAAATTAGATTAAACTGTTAGAGCAAGAAAATGAGCACTTGAATCAGACTGTGGCCTCTCTGAGACAACGCTCCCAAATCAGTGCTGAGGCAAGAATGAAGGAGATTGAGAAGGAGAACAAAATCCTCCACGAGTCCATCAAAGAGACCAGCAGCAAGTTAAATAAGGTGGAGTTTGAGAAAAAGCAGGTCAGGAAGGAACTGGAACACTACAAAGAGAAAGGGGAGAGGGCAGAGGAGTTGGAGAACGAGCTGCATCGCCTGGAGAAGGAAAATGAGGTACTGCAGAAAAAGATCACTAATTTAAAAATTACCTGTGAGAAGATCGAGGCCTTGGAACAAGAGAACTCGGACCTGGAGACTGAGAACAGAAAGCTGAAAAAAACCTTGGACAGCCTAAAAAACCTCACTTTTCAACTGGAATCCTTAGAAAAGGAGAATTCCCAGCTGGACGAGGAAAACTTAGAGTTGAGAAGGACAATTGAATCCTTGAAGTGCACAAGCATTAAAGTGGCTCAGTTGCAATTAGAAAATAAGGAGCTGGAGAGTGAAAAGGAGCAGCTGAAAAAAAGCCTTGAACTCATGAAAGCCTCTTTTAAGAAAACTGAACGCTTGGAAGTCAGTTACCAAGGGCTGGACACGGAGAACCAAAGGCTCCAGAAGGCCCTGGAAAACAGCAATAAGAAGATTCAGCAGCTAGAGAGTGAGTTACAGGATTTAGAGTCTGAAAATCAGACCCTGCAGAAGAACCTGGAAGAGCTGAAAATCTCCAGTAAGCGCCTGGAGCAGCTGGAGAAGGAGAACAAGTTGTTGGAGCAAGAGACTTCTCAGCTGGAAAAGGATAAGAAACAGCTGGAGAAGGAAAACAAAAGGCTTCGACAGCAGGCAGAAATCAAAGATAGCACCTTGGAGGAGGACAATGTCAAGATCAGCAATCTGGAAAGGGAAAATAAGTCTCTGTTCAAGGAAATTGTTGTGTACAAGGAGTCGTGTCTGCGCCTCAAAGAGCTGGAAAAGGAAAACAAGGAGCTGGTGAAAAGAGCAACCATTGATAAGAAAACCCTGGTCACTCTGAGAGAGGTAAAGACGTTAGTTACCATTCCATCAGCATCTTCTGTTTGTAGTGTAGAGGGATTGTATCTGTATTTCTGAAAAAGTTTGATATTTTGTATTTTTTTTCTGCTTTAATCTGTGTATTTTTTAATGGTTATGGTAGGGAAAGCATTAGATTATAGTAATGAGAAGGAACAANGTGGTAGGGAAAGCATTAGATAACCAAAATTTATATGATTATAGTAATGAGAAGGAACAACCAGACATTTCTCTTTCATTGTCATGTTCGAGACCAAATTTAAAGGGGAGTTCTAGAGAAGGTGAAATCCTGGTTACAGTGTAGTGTCAGATCCAGCTGAGAGCTGACAACTGGAGGGAGAGTTAACATTGAATCATTCAAGGCACGTAGTGATAAAAGAGCCTCTTGTCTGAGCACTCCTGGAACCAAGGCTGTTACTTTATTTCTGTGCAAATACTGACTCTGGTTTCTTCTGTGCAAGGACCTGGTGAATGAAAAACTGAAGACTCAGCAGATGAACAATGATCTAGAAAAACTTGCCCACGAGCTGGAAAAAATAGGGCTGAACAAGGAGCGTCTGCTGCACGACGAGCAGAGCAGTGATGACAGGTGAGAGCATCAGGGCCTACCTGCAAACAGTGAAATCAGGGTCTTTTTTTTATTCCTGGAGTGGTTTTGCAGGCTGGGTTTGTGTGCACACTCTCAGATGTTGGAGCCACACTCACAGACCCAAAATGGAACTTGCTGTTCTTTGGAATTAATAAGAGAGTTGAAGTGCTTTTGCAGTCAGCTCTGACAGTGAGTTGCCACTTTTTGTTGCTAAGAAACTCTCTGAAGTGTGTCAGTAGATACAGTTAATTGTAATTAAATGCTTTATGCTCCAGTCAGCAGCAGGAGCAGTGGCAGTAAAAGATAATTAGCTCAAAGTGTATTTTTTTAAAATTTTTTTGCTGCTTGTCTGCCACACGGGTTTTACACTCTTATCAAGTAGTGGTTACCTTAAACTGTATCTCAGTGTTTCCTTACAACTAATTCCTCCTGCCAAAGGAAATGTGCATTCCCATTTTCCTGCCTGGAAGTGTCCAGCACTTGGGTGTCTCCAGAACTTGGTGCTGGCTCCCTCCCTCCACCACACCTGCCTTCAGAAAGCAGCTGCTTCCCTGACATCTGTTTCCTCTGCTGTGTTTCCCCCTTCTGCCTTATCCTGCAGGGATTTAGGGAAAGTTTGTGACAGGAGAAGAGCAGAGTATTGTGGGCTTCTGGCCAAGCTTTATTTCCCAGTGCTGTTCAGTGTTGTGATCTGTTCTTACAACTGATTGTCATCAACATGTAGGTTCATTTGGGGCTTTCCTGTATCAAAAGAAAACCAAATAACATTTGGGGTAGGTTCCCTTTGTTACTGCCCTGTTCCTGAGGTGATGCCAGAATCCTGTGGGTGAATCTGTTACCACTTCTTGTTTTCTGCTGGTGTCTTTCCCCTGCATTTCTCAGCTCCCATTTGAGTTCAGGAAAAGTCTCCAGAACTCTGATTACTCCAATTTTAAGCATTTCTTTGTCACATACAGCACTTGTTATGGGCTTGGTGTGGCTTAGCTGAGTACACCCTGCAAAGAGCCACCAGTCCAAGGTGGAGCTTAAGCTGTTTAAATGAAGAAGTCCAGGCTGAGCAATGTGTAAGTTCTAGCTTAGAAGTGGTTGGTCTTTTCTGCTGTTTGAGCTGCTTCTCAAGCTTCATGTAGAGATGGGGAGTGTTTCTTTTCAGAGTGAAAGCTGTGGCTGGTTTTTGCCTTTCTATTGTTTTCAACTTTGTCATTCATCCCAAAGGTGCCTTTCCTTGCATTATTACATGGGTGGAATTAGCAGTTCTTTCATCAGGCCTATGGAGAGCTCAGCTCATGACTGACAAAATCACTCCTCTGTGTGGTTTTTTATCTGCCTCTGTCATTTTGCTGGTGGAAATTAAAATGGACAGTTTTCCTCTTCCTGATTGGAGGGAGCTGCTTGTGTTTTTAATGAATATTCTTGGTAGCACTTCAGTCTGTCTGTTGGGGTCTAAACTGGCCATGTCCTATGAGTTAACTTTGGATTGTTTTCCTTTTCTCTTGCCTTTCCAAAGTCTGTTCTCCTTGGAAACAGATCTATGGACTTTGCCTCTGAATCCGAAATACCCAATTACAATAAAAAATTTGTGCCATCTTTCATTGTTAGGTGTTCCAAAGGAAACTGATATTGGATCTCAGCTATTTGTCTTCTTTACATAATCATGTAACTTTTCAGTAACAGAAATCCTTATTTGTAGCCAAACCTGTGCTTCAGCCCAAGAAGGTGAAATGCTGTGTTCCTGGAATCCCTGAGAATTACTTGTCATATCTTGAAGTGTAGGATTCCCATCCTGCTACATGATGCTCCTGGACAGCTTTCTGCTTATTAATTCTCTTCCCATTGGTCTTCTGCTCCAGTTCCTGGCTGGATCTAATGCTCTTGTCCATTCAGGAGTCTCCTGCAGTCTCTCCCCTTCACTAAACTGATAGATCCTTCAGCAGCCAGGATTAAACATTATTAGTGGTTTTGCTTCATTTTACCCAACTGTGGGGAGCAGTGGGATGTTTTCCAAATTCTGAGCACATGCACAGTGGCTGAGAAGTGATTAATGAGTGTGGGTTTCAGTGTTTGCCATAAAGGAGACACGGTTACAAATTGATACAGGCTAAATCTGACCACTTCTCTCCCAAACAGGCAATTGGGGGTTTTTAGGTGCCCCACAATTTTGTCAATCTGGCAGAAAATGGAAGCTTTGCATCTCAGGGGTGGTGACAGCCCCAAAATAGCAGCAGCTGGGCTGAGTGGGCAATCCAGGCACCTGCAAAGTCCTTCCCTGTCCTCCCTTTGTGAGCTGGCAGGAAATGGCAGCCAAAATGGAAATGGTTCTGCCAATCCTTCCCATTCCAGTCAGGTTCTGGATGCCCTGGAGTGGAGCCAGTAGGGAAAGTGCAGGGGAATGATGGAGGGGAGCAGCAGCCTCCTGGAGCCCCTGAACCCTGGCTCTTGGTGTGCCTAAAATAGATTGGAAAGAAGGGAGGAGTCAGAGGTGCTTTTCGCTACCATCTCCTGGTTGTTTTGGACATGGGATTGCTGTGAATATTCAGGTGTCTCCCTGCTCTTCACTGCAGTTTTGAATGTAGCCATGAGAACTTTCCAGGACATTTCAGGATTTAAATGCCTCAAATGAGCTTTTGAAATGCAGCCTCTTCTTTGTTACTGACCAGTAGGTACAAGCTGCTGGAGTCCAAGTTGGAATCCACACTCAAGAAGTCTCTGGAAATAAAAGAAGAGAAAATTGCTGCTTTGGAGGCTCGTTTAGAAGAGTCAACAAATCTAAACCAGCAGCTGCGTCAGGAGCTGAAAACAGTAAGGAAAATGGCATTTTATTGTAAAAGTTGGGGGGAGACAGTTGAAAGCACTGAAATAAAATAGTGATTTGTGCATCATCTCCCCCCAAACCTGGACAAAAAGCAGATTTACAGTTACAGTAACACAGCACTTTGAGAAGTGACATGGTCAGGTCATAAATTAGGATGTAGAAAACGGAAAATTCCAAACCTAATCTAAGCTGTCCTAAACCATTCCAGGTGAAAAAGAACTATGAAGCTCTCAAGCAAAGACAAGAAGAGGAAAGGATGGTTCAGAATTCCCCTCCGAGAAGTGGAGAAGAAAATCAATCTGTCAATAAGTGGGAGAAGGAAAATCAGGAAACTACTAGAGAATTATTGAAAGTTAAAGATAGATTGATCGAGGTGGAAAGGAATGTAAGATGTGATTTAAACATGATTCTTCTGATTGTAGTGATTTGTGTGAGCTGTTCCAGTGGTACAGATGAGTGTTGGCAAAGTCTGTAACTTGTCACCTGCCTGACATCCCAAGCAGAATATAAATTAAATACAGTTTGTGGAGCAGCTGGATTCTGCTCCAAGGGGTGTCATAAGGCACTTGACAGGTATTTAGAAGGAGGTGTGAAGAGCTGCATTTGCTCTTTGGCACGCAGGGGTCTCTCCTCAATCCCCCCTCTCTAACCCTTATTTACACCAGTGCTGGGCATGGCTGTGCTGCTCCTCCATAGGCCCAAAATTCATTACCTGCTTTTCCAGCCTTAACCTGTGTGTCCCTTGGTTCTGGAATGTGACTCACAGTGTTGTTCCCCCCCCTGCAAATCTGTTGGAGAGCCAGCTGTGAGCTCCTGTTGTCTGTTTGTTGGTGCCTGTCCCCAGAACGCGACGCTACAGGCGGAGAA
>VYZS01049662.1:0-24186 GCA_013400695.1 Neodrepanis coruscans
CACTGACTGTAAAAACCAAAACGTACAAAAGTGTTGATATAGAGTTTTTTAATTTTTATTTCTACCACTGAATTTCCTTTCTAGAATGCTAGTTTTAGACTGTGAATTTTTTTTTCTGTCATAAAAAATGTCTTCAAAGAAGCCACTCCAGAGAAAAGGTGATTTAATGAAGTTTAGATTAATCTAAATCTAAATGGTTAGATTTAGTGCAGACTTTTACATTTACATCTCTTTCCAATTGAAGCCAATGCTCTTATGTATGACTCTGTTGTTAGAAGTGTATCGCTTTTATACTTTCCAGCCTGTTTTCCTATCAAATATATTTTTTTTCTCCTCAGTGTCTTTGCTTTTATTTCAACATGTATCATTGTGAATAGCTCACATTTGCAACCATGTAAAATATACTCAATGCAGTCCACTAGACAAAGACAAGAAATTTTAACAGCCTTTATGCTTTGTGGAAAATGTTGCCAAGATGCCCAAATTTATATATTCAGTGTATTAGTTAGTTTTCTAAAACTGATGCAGAGAAAAGTTTGAGATGAGACAGTTACAAATTGGGCCAATATCCTTCATGTAAGTTGTCTCGAACTGTTACATTTTTGTTATGTATTATTTTGAGCACAACAAGAATGTTTCCAGTAAGCTTTAATACATCCATGAAGTTGCTTTATAAACTACTTATTCTCTAATATTTCGCCTGTGCTTCATCACTTGATATACTGATCCCACTGTGGGAACTTCCAGTTCTTCAGATCTGCTTGGATTGCGAAAACTTGCCAACTGATGCTAGCTTTGAAGCACTACTGTTGTTTGCCATCTTTAAAAACAAGCAAACAATAAAGTTTTTGTCCTTTTCATATTAGGACATTACATTGATGTAATATGACTTCTAAAGCATGTGAAGCAATGAAGCAGCACGTGAATAAATAAAATACCCAATTTAAGAATGCATTTGAGAATCACACGTCTAAATTACCCATGATTTCTGTAACATGAAAATCCTCTTCAGTATTTACTCAAAGGGTATGTCTTTGTCAATACCCTAATGAAACACTTAAATAAAACACATTCCAGTGAGGACAAATTAACCACACTTGAAATAAGTGTGGGAATACTCTTATCATCTGCTAACTTGTGAGAATGGCAGAAGTGCTTTTACTGGTTTTTTTTGGCTTAGATTTAGTCAAATAACTAAATGGGGAGAAACTACACCTAATACTCCTAATTAAGCCTGTAACTGTAAAAAGTCTGAACTATTTGTAAACTATTTGAAGCACTCAAGATAAAAGGCATGGAGTGCTTTTAAAAATGGAAATTACTGGGCAACCCAGTGATTTTTTAATTTGTTGGTAGTGCTCATGCTATTTGTAGTGTACTAATGAAAACTAATTAAATGTTAGGAAATGATCTGCTAGTACACTGGATGCAATCCTGCACTTTATTAGAGACAGAACTATAAACAATCCATAGCACCCTATGGAACCTGTCTGGGCACTTCTAGTAGCTTGACCATTGCTATGCCACAGGTCATGCACAAAGCACAGAGCAGTAATACTTATCTGTGATTTTTTTCCCTGCCAACTGTACTGAAATCCAGCAAATGTTCCATGTGCACGCGGGAAAATATTTCAGGAGGCAAAGTATGTGATTATTGTCTCTCCTGGCTTGGTAGGTTAAACCAAAGTTTGCATATTTGTGAGTTGGAAGGGAGAGGGGTGTGTGTGGTTGTGTGTCTCTCTGCTGCTGGTGTGTCTCATCAGTTTTAGTTGCCCAAACCCCTCCTCATCCAGTGGGAACAGTGTTTTAAAAACACTCAACGTCTAGAAGTGAAGAATTGGGCTGAGTCTTCAATGGCACCCAGCTGCCTTCTGTTTTCTCCAGTTCTTTTGACTGTTTTGTTTTCCCTGAGCAGTTTTAAAGCTGCACAGTCAGCTATCTCTGAGAGGAATGGGAACTGGAACGCAGAAGAGCTTTGTGCTTCCTGATCTCTCAGAGTTGGGCTTTATGAAAGTTAGACTGAAATCACAGAATTGTAATCTCTTCAAAGACAAAAGAAATCTAATCAAAAGAAGCCCCTTTTTCGTTGAATACAAGTTTTATACTTGTCAGCTGAACTAGATAATTTGACTGAGAGGAAAAATAACATGTGCTGGTATCGTTGTCCTATCCTAATCCTGACTGTTTGAGTCTGCGTGCCTGCTTCACACTATTGCCCAGAGGAGCACATCCTTCTACATTCAGATTCCTCCTCGAAGAAGATCTCTGGGATCGAGTAAGGTTTTATAACTCAAATGTCTTGTTGCCTAGTGTAATCACTGCTACCTTCTCTTGGTAGCATGCAGACAGAAGGAGTGTTAAAGTGCTGGTTTCTGCCTCTGTGGAAGGTAGTGTACAAAGGTTGAACACATCTCAAACCAGTTTTCTAAGGTTTTTCTAGATATCATCCTTCACACAGCCCTTCAAGTCTTTGTATCTAGTGTCATTTTAGTCACTGAAACAACTTTTTTGGGTAGTTGTTTTTTTCCCTGAAAAATGTGAATATGGGCAGGACCTTACGTGTACCAATAACAAATGTTTGTGTTCATCATGCTATGCAAGTGTTTCCTCAATCTGTGAGGATAATATGACTGAAGTGATTCTCTATTAACTTTAGAAAAAGCTATGTTAAAAAAACAGAAAACAATTTCAGAGAAAAGGCACAAAATGTTGTGTAATATGTTAGTAGTGTCACAATTACTACCAGTGTAATGATGGGGTTTTTATGTTATAATATCCCTCTGTTTTCTGTGCAAGATTTCCTAGTTTCCTATCCTTATTTATCTCATCCATAATTTCTTGAATATGGATGTGCCACTGTAGACATACTTGTTATTTATCTCCCCTTTCCCATGTATCTGTGCTGCAAAATTTGGAAAGAAATGTTTGCCCACCTCCTCTTCTTCAGGTGAGGCAAAAAGAGAAAATGAGACAATGAAAAGCAAATTCCTTGCACTGGTACACTGTGCATATTCAACACTGCAGGAGAACTAGTTTGATGTTATTATTCATAACAGTATATTATGTTACAATAAAACTGATCAGATGGTAGCTCTAGAAATTGGAAGGATGCCCATCAGTTACACTCTGAAGTAAAAACTTTGCCTCTGAGATACACTTTAGTAGACAGAGCAAAGTTGCTTGGGGTAGGAGAGGAGAGAATTTCTTTGCCAACAAAAATTGAGAAAAGTCTTATTTTCTTCAGGTTTATGAAAAATAGAACTTACTGCAAGTTTTCTTTTACTTTGAAAACCAAAGCACAGGCAGTCTTCCATATTTGAAAGAGGACCCTTTTAGTTTTTATTTGGTCTTCTTTCAGAAGGTCTGGAGCAGAACTTCAATGCTCTTAAGCTCAGTCACTCTGACTGAGTTGACATCCCCCATGGCAGAAAAAGTTGCCTTCCTTCAAGGCTGTTCCCCAGAGCCTTAACACTGTTTTCTGCTGTAAAAAAGGATAAGAAAGTGATCATATCTGGGGACCATCTGATTCTGTCCCACCTTTATTCACACAGTGGGATTCTGTGCAGGTAACCTACAAACTTCTGTTTTGCATGTTGTGTCCTTCTCGTTCATATTTTCAGTGGTCTATGAGAGGGAAAGTGAAGTAGTTCTATTTCAAAAGCAAAAGTACGAGATAG
Organism: Neodrepanis coruscans; assembly: GCA_013400695.1. NCBI lineage: Eukaryota > Metazoa > Chordata > Aves > Passeriformes > Philepittidae > Neodrepanis > Neodrepanis coruscans. Next base: position 3,678 of record VYZS01049662.1, read on the forward strand.
CAGAATGAATTCAAATCTGTTACATGCTTGGAAGTTTGGGTTAAAACCCACTAACCAACCATTACAGCAAACTAATAGATAAATAAAATATTAAACAACAACAAAAAAAGCACTTTCCATTAACTAGCTATATCAGGTTTCATCTGAAATTCATTCCCCAAGGATATTATAGTGCTTTGGGTTTTGCTGTTTTGCTGCCTCATTGAGAAAATAAATTTGAAATTAAATGAGGTTAATATAAGAGTGGTTTTAAGCATGTGTGTTTTGCAGGGGAAGATTTCCTGTGTTTCTGTTATACTATATCTAAACAGACAAAAGCAGTCACGATTCTTGTAAAAAATATGGAACCTGTCATCCTTGTGAAAAAATTGATTAAAAGAATAGGTAAAGCAATTCAGCTAATTTGTTTTGGTCCACCATTAAGTGTTTTACATTGTGTTACCTATCTTAAGTTAAACGGTTAATTGAAAAAACAATCCTACCGCAGTCCTTCAATTCTACGTGCTAATCAAGATCAAAATAAAAGACAAAACAAAAAACAAAGCAAAACAAAAAAAACCCACACAAAAAACAATTAGTCCTGTGAAGCAGCTGCCTTTAGTGTCCCCACTTATTTGTGGAAGCTTTGCTAACCCTTCTGAACTTCTAGAATTCCCAGGGAAGCCACAGGCTGGAAGAGGTGACTGTCATATACAGCTGATCATCACTTTACTGTACCCATTGTCTCTTTAATAAATATTTTAAAGCAATATGCATCTCTGTGCACACACGAATGTAGTGTCAGTAGTATTTCACTTTGTTCTATGTTCCTTGCTGGCTCATCTTATTAGTAAAAGTTCCCACTCATTAAAATCTCCTTACAGGAAAAATAGTGGTTTTGATGATGATTATTTTTCTGGTTAACATGGAATTAGTCAAGATTTCTTTTTTAAAGGAAAACAATTTCTGTATCTCATGATAATAATTTATTATTTTCCTCACAGGAAAAAATACACAGTAAATCTTTCCCATGTCATTATTTTCAAGGGATCAAATTTGCACTCTTTATTCAGTCAAAAATCCATTGAAAGCTGGTATGAGTAGAAGGCAAGTAAAGACTTGCAATATCTGATTTTTCTTCTTGATATGACTTTCTTCTTTCTTGGTATGTATTCAGCAATCACTTTCTTCATCTAGACAGAATCCTGGTCTACTTACCCTAAGCTTCTGTTTTACTGGTGGTTTTAGTCTCTTCAGCATGCACAGCAAACCATTACAGCCCAGATTTTTCCTTATTCCTTCTCCTTGAGAAGTTATTTTAAAAATTAAATAATCTGCTCTTGTGCCTTACAGAGGTGGCTCCCTTGGCTGCTATGTTTTGATGTTTTCAGTGGGGTTTACTTTGGCATAGCCCTGCTCTGTCCATGCAGACCAAATACCCATTAGTGACTTGAAACACAGCAGTTGCGTCTTTGGGATGCAGTTTAGTTTCATGTAAAGGGAATCCAGTTTGTGCACTGTAAGATCACTCTACTGTGCAAACCAAAGCAAGGTAAGAGATTTGTCCAAGTAATTCCCTCCAGTTCTGAATTAAAACATCAGCATGGATGCAACAGAATAGTAATATGCCCTCTTAAGAGACCTCCTGTTAAAATCATGTCATTATTCCAGATGATAGACTGTGGTGATAAAATTACAAAGTGATGAGTGCAGGATGCAGCCTTTGTTGTTTGAATCAATGGAATAGAAAATGTAAGCGAGATTTATTTCTCCAAATAGACAGATAGATGCTAGAAGCCAAAGTATCATTGTCTGATGCCACTTCACATAAGAGAAATTATTGTTTCTGTTGGTCATGTTTTATGTAACTAACTACTGGATAGCCAATGTACAAGCAAGTAAATGTTAACAATACCCCTTTAGTACTGTACATCAAGTAAAAAAAAGTTCTTTCCTGTGCCACATGCATTTCTGTAGTCAAAACTACCATTTGGTTTCATAAAACCTGTGGTTTCATATTGGTTTAAAAGGAAAAAGGTAGATTTCTGAAAAAACATGTGGTTTTTGTTTGTTTAGAAGAAGGTGGAAGTTTTCTAGTAGGAACAAGCAACTGGAAGGACTGTTAATGATATATGAAGGTGCTGAAACCAACACGTTCCAAATATGGCAGTTTTTATCAATTGCAGTTGTATATATTTCAGCTTGTTAGTAGTACCCATTAGTTACTCACTAGTAAGTAGTAATGTGATGAAAGAGAACATACAACAGAGCAATGTTTCCCAATTCATTGAAAATAGCCTGCTGTTATGGCATGACCGGGGAAAAAAGGGGTAAAGGGGGTGTCTCTTTAACCAGTGTGTCTCTTCTCCTGAGAGTGGAGCAAGCAAAACGGGTGGACCCCACACAGGTTGCCTCATGGCAGGTGTGATGGTAATGAAGTTCCTGTGGATCTCTGCCTGCTCCATGCCACGACCGTGGCCCCACCAGGTGCAGTGCAGCTTGGGGTGTGTGCGGAGCCTCCTGCAGCTGCCATGGTGTGGGGCAGAGCAGGTGTTGCCTTGGTGATGCAGCGAGCTGGGGCAAGCCCCAAGCCAGTGCCACTGAGTGGAATGGGCCCATGGCAGCGGGTGCAACAGCTGCTCCAGCCACGCAAGGGTCCCCGTGGCACTGGCGGTGAGGCAGGCAGTGGCAGCAGCCCCTCCAAGGAGGGCAGCAAGCTCTGTCCTGAGCGTTTTGGCAGCAATGCCGCCATGTTGCCTCGTGGTGGAATCTCAGAGAGGGGGTCAGTGCCCCAGTGCCATGTGACAAGTCAGGCTGCTGACCTGTGGAGAAGCGGTGCGCACTGGAAAGGAAGCATGAGAACAGACGTGCTATAAAAGGGGCAGAAATGGAAGTTGTCCCTCTCTCTCCGTGCAGGCAGCGGTGCGGCATGACCACAGCTTGGGCAGTGCTGGCAGAGGAGCACACAGTTCCATGGGCAGTGATAGCAGTGTGGTATTTCTTTCCCTTTGGTCCTCTGGAGAATTTCCTTTCAGTCTCTCTCAATTTTCCAGCAGCTATGGAGTCGGACCCTGCCACATTACCCCTGCCAGTGCTGTCCACCTGGCAGCACTCCTTTCTCCCCCTCCACAGCCCAGCAGTCATCCCAGAGCAGCAGAGTGGTTATTGTTTTGCAGGTTACTATTGTCAGGTTACTGTTTGTTACTGGTTCATACATATAGTATCCCATATGTTCAATAAATTATTTTGTTGTCATCTTCTCTATACGTCTCTCGTCCCTTAGTAATGCCCCCTAGTGTCTAAAACCGCACCCGCAAACCTCAAATCATTTATACAGTATGTGTGTCTTTACTAGCAGAACAAGCCAGCATGTCCATTCAATTTGTTGAGAGCTTTAAGGTGTGCATTCAAGATATTCAAGTCCTCAACTAATCCATCTGGGCTGGACTCTGTGAACTTCTGCCCTGTTCTGTGTTATTTGAGAAACATTGTTGAGAAGTGGTATCTGCAATGGAAAGGTTTAGCAAAGTGCTTCTTGCAGTTTCTGGATTATTCTATATTGCTGTTTTGTATCTCTTGAAAATATGAAAGGGTTTTTTTTCCTCGCCCTCCTCCCCCCAACTCTTTTTTCATGTTTTAGAGAATACAAGTAAATGTCACATGTTTCAGATCAAAATTTTGAAATTGATAGGAATATTCTCACCATTACAAATTCAATTGTTCTTCTGAAACTCTTTTCCTTCAAAATGTTAAAGATCAATGCAGTTACTATCCAAAGAATATTTACCTGTTTCTTACATATCGTAACAGGTTTAAATAGGTCACACCTCTATATAGCTCTCATGAGCAAAGTGTGACTGTGGTATGTCCAGTGTTGGGAGTTTTCAGAGTTATAGGATTTTTGGAGGGCAATAAGCCCCCTTGCACAACTCAGCTTTTGATGGGAAAGCAGGCCCTACGGCCTGGCTTATTCTCATGGGAAAAGAATGCACGAGATATGCTAGGACAATTCGACCTGGCTGTTCTCATGAGAAAGCATGCAAAGGAACATAGTTTGACCTTGGTATAAGCAAGAGAAACTTAAACAAAGAAGAAAACAAGCCTACAGACCCTATGAGGGATGAAACCAATCAAACCTGTGTTGCTGTAAAGAGATGTAACTAATTAGAATGTGTAGAAATGTGCTCTTAAGTTTATTAACCAAAAATAATAGTGTAAGAACTGTCTGCCAGTAGTAATAGAATTAGAAGCTGTGAACAAGTTAGAAATAGTATAAAAATATGTCTGATGCTCTGAATAAAGACTTCACTTAGATCAAATTGGTCGTCTTGTGATGTCCCAAGAAGAAGATGAAAAAATCCTCCACGTTATTTACTATAGTCCAGTACCTTGTTAGTTGCTTCAGAGATTCTGGGTGACTGTGATACACCATTGACAGGCCTCAAAATAAATCTTTTTAACTTTGAGTCAATGGAATTTTTAGATATTTTGTCCTATCCTGGTCTTTGGAGATCTTCATATTGTTCCAGTTGTATACTTGAATTCTGACAGGCTCACTTAATGCTTACTGAAAAATGTAAAACAATATCTTTTGGCTCAATTAAGCTATATTTTTCCCTCTGATCCTTATGTCAGATCACAGTGAGAAAAGAATGCAAGAATTATTATTCTTACTGTTAGAAAGCCTGAAGAGCAGAGCCAGACACAGGCATGTAGTTCTTAAAGCAGCCACTAACTCTGGCTTAGTTAGTGAGAAGGCAGCAGGCTGTGGGTAATCACTGCACACAGTCCTAAGGACTGTAGAATCCACAGGGATCTTCATGCATAGCTGCATAGGGATGGCATAGGAGGAATGTATTTCTGCTATGCTTTTACAATGCAGACTTCACTCTGAGCAGCTACAGATCTCTGATATACTGGCAGATATGGCGTGATATGGCTCAAAGTGAATAGTTGCACAACCTCCAGGAATGGATAAAAATCACTTACTCAGTATTTTTCCCAACATTGGTCCCAACTACACAGGTTGCTGGGCCATCTTGTCTGGTCCGTGCTTTTGCCAAGAAAAGTTGGACCACATGATCCTTGAGGTCCCTTCCAACCTCTATAGTATTCCACTATTCTGTGACTCTGTGAATATGTTATTCTGTCTTTTCCCTATGCCCACAGTGCACTTCAGCAGCTAGGCTGCTTCATAGGTTGTAAAGGTGAGCAACCTAGAAGTGGATTGTGAGTCCTCACATTTACAGTAAGTTCATAATAAGCAGGGATCTGTAACCAAACCAAACCAAATACAAAACCTGCCATGTGAATGAAAGTCTACCTGTCAAAGAAGACAACTTTTCAATTCAGAAAGATGTTTTTAATTTTATCTCATTAAATTTCATATTCTTATACTCTTATTCTTATGCTAAGATTTCATTAAGTGCATATGTGTGCTCAATGTGCATTTTGCCATTGTTTCTGTTAAATGTGAACCGTAATTCTGGAACTGCATTATCGTTCATCTTTTTCGAGAATTTGAAAGCTAGCACTGTTAATGTGAAACAGAATCTTTGGAATAGATAGGAATGGTAAGGCACTCCAGAGCAAATATTCGGAACAAAAGCTTAATTACATGGGTACAAGATTAAGGCGTTCTTATAAGCAGTTATGGTATTTTTGATATGGTGGTAAAAAGCAGACAGCAAAAAGAAACCAAATTAACTTAGCAACTCAAGCATAGCAGTTGATTGATTCTGAACGTTGACAGGTGAGTGTCTTCCACAGTCCCAACACAGAATAGCCAAATTCCTATTGATTTCTTTGGGAGCAGGATTGAGTCTTTAATTCTTGAATAACTCCTTTTTTATTTTACTGAGAGTTATATGACTTAAATCTTGTTGAATGTTTTGGAAGCAATGGGTAAGGTTTAAATAAAAAATAAGTTTTCTAGACTTTTAATACTGTTATTCTTTCTAGTGCTGCTGTTACCTCAGGGTATTTACTTTTGGCTGTTAGTGTAGTGTGGGCAGCTGATACTATTGTGAATGGAACTGGCACATCTTAAAACAGACTGTTTAGATCATAAACATTTTAAAATAAGACTCCATAGAAAAAGATGTGGGTTTTTTTTAATATTAAATGTTAGTTGTGTTCTCGGCAGGCTTTGCTTCAGAGGAGTCACATGCATTTCAAAGAGCATTCTACTAGCCAGCTGCAGCCAAAAGATTATTTCAAACCAATGGAGACCAAATTTCCTTTTCTCTTTTGCTTTTTCCCTCTCTCTTTTTCTCTCTCTTCCCTCTCCCCATCTCTCTTAGGTAGGACTCTATATATATCATCCAGCTGAAGTGTAGCCTGTCATGAGGTGAAAAATTCATCACTAATATACACAACAGTGGAAAGCGTAGAAACACTGGCTAAAGACACCAGTACCAGTCTTTGCTTTAGGAAGTGTGTTGATAGTTGTTTTCTTCAACACTCTTCAGATCTTCAGAATTCAAAAACCTTTGGCTACTCTTCCAGAGACAGCAGCATTGAATAAAATATATGGAGAATTGCTTGTGTCTGCCCTGGACTTACCTGTGGAGTGGCACAGTCATCTATTTAACTGTTACTTCCTTCATCAGTGATGTGTGAAACCAGTTATACTCCAGATGTGTGCAGAAAGTGGTGGATTTGGGGGGTAATTTATAATAGAAGACATTATTGGAGTAGGTCTTTATTTATCTCAATCAAATGTTTATGATTGATTGTACTACACATTATTTTTGGTTTTCACATGATGCATGAGAATGCTTGGTGTCCTGCTTCAAAGATGTCTTTAGAGGACTTCTTTTTGTAAAATATGAACTCAGGGTGATGAAAGGTATTGTATCTATGTAATTGTACAGGGAGAAGTCTTGCCCCACCTCAAGAAATTATGTGCACCACAGTAGAAGCTCTCTATACTGATCAAAGAGTACACATTGTTCAGTTGTTTCAGAACAGACTTTTGACTTTCCCCATCCCCCTGCCCCCCCCAGTCTGTAAAGTGAAGTTAGAGCTTTCTCCACCTCACTTTTGAAGCCTCTTATCACAATGTGCTCTGCTGGGTATGAATCTCAAATCCCTGCCTGCTTTCCACTGAATGAGGACAATTAAAAGTGTTTTTACTTTGATCACTGGCTGTAGCTGTAACAGTCGTGAACAGAAAAGCTTTGTTTCTAACACCCTAAGGTATCATTGGAGAAGGTTTTTAGAGCCTTTAGCTGAAACTACATGTGGGACCGAAGTTTGAAGTAACTGGTCGTGAGAAGTTAAATGAAGAAAGGGTTCCAGAAGAGCATCGTGTAGTATACTGACCATGTTTGGAACTGGCTGGGAATCTACCCCTAACAGAATCACAGAATCAGTTAGGTTGGAAAAGGCCTCTGAGAACATCGAGTCCAACTTATGACCAAATACCACCATGTCAACCAAATGTCCAGTCTTTCCTTAAACACCCCAAGAGACTGCCACCTCCCTGGGCAGTCCATACCAGTGTCTGATTACCTTTTTTGTGAGGAAATTCTTCCTAATGTCCAATCTAAAGCTCTCCTGGCACAGCTAGGGGAGCGTAGACAGCTCCTCTAGATTAGAGCAGTGTAACTTAGCCAACCCAATCTTTCCTGTATGGAATGGAATGTCAGAGTTAACTTGATTTTAGGAGCATACACTGTAACAAAATTTCTTCTTGTATTTTTTAAAAAAACAGAGGATAATACATATAATAGTAAAACCGGAGTATAATACAAGGAATTTCTTTTCTGAAGGCCCATGTTAGCTTCTTTGTTTGGATGCCCAGTTAGGAACTGTAAAGGAAGCTTTGTGCAATATAGGCTTGTAAGGAAATTAACATTTTAAGTTTTATTCATTTTGATTTTTTTATTCTCATACTGTGATTTGCAAACCAGACAGATACTATATAGTACAGAGAAATTGTATCATTATATTAGAAACGTACCACATGCTCCTTGGACTGAACTGCAAAATTTAGTCAATGGAGCAGAAAGAATTCAGTTGTTATGTTATGAATGTATATTAAAAAAATAAAAATGAGACCCCAAACAAAACAAACTCACCCTCAAACCGCAAACTTCTTAGAAGCTGAGTTTTTAGATGCTTATCTAGATTGTCAGGAAGTGTTGCAAATTCAAAGAAAAGCATCTACTAGACCTTAGTCAAATATTTAACATGTTACAGCTTAGAGATAAATACCATACTGCATACATGGCAGGTCAATGATTTCTCAGCTGGTATCTTTAACAGAACAGAAAGGTAATAATCATAAGGGATACATGCAGAGGTTTTTCTGACTGATAATATTATGTTACCACTTTCCCTCATACTAATTTGGCTAGTAGGACTTGGTTTGTTTGTGGAAATAATGTAACCCATGATTTTGTTATAGCCTATGTATGGATACTTGCATTTAAACCTGAAATTCTCCTGATTTAAATCAGACAAAGTTTCTTTCCTTCATGTATTTCCACTCTTTCTCAATACTTCTTGATAGCATTGCTACTTGTCTCTCGGTTTTTTTGCTGCTACTTAATGTCACTCACAGGAAACCTTTTTAAATTTTCCTAATTTATATTTCCCTTTAGGTGGTGGAATGCATCAGGAGCTGGAATTACTGTTTCTTCTCTGATTTTCAGATTTCAGATTCAGATGAATCATTCAAAAAGAATTGTAGCTGCTTATATGGCTGTTGCATTTCCCACAGGAATGTAAAAAGGCAGAGAGCAAACTATAACCCAGCTTCAGGTCTTCCTACATATTTGCCTTGCAGACCTGCATGACTTGAGATATTTGTGCTCTTAGTAGCCTGGATTTATAATGATGAAATAATGGTAGAAAAAAGAGACTAGCAATAAGCAAGAAAACCTACCAAGAGCTGAAAACTGATCACCTAATGTTTGCAATGTGTGGGCAGTTATTTTGAAGAAAATCTAGGTAAAATTTGTATTAAGTGCATCAGAAATATTGAAGGCAGTTCTTTGTATGAGTCCGTGCATTTGAGTAGTTTGTGGGGCTGAGTCCTTGATTGTTTTGAGAAAGAGTCCTTTGCAGTTTTTTTTATGAGTATGAAGGGTTAAACAATAAAGCAGAAATAGATCTTCATGCTTTTGCTTAAAACAAAAAGGCCTGGGTTTCAGAAGGAGCTGTAAAGCTTTCAGCAAGAATCATGTGAACACTACAGTAAAATGAAAAGTTGAAATGCAAAGAGTGTGTGATGTGAGATGCCAGCTCAGCGCTTTCAGGAGTCAAGTACAGATCACATTGCTCTAGCAGAGGAGACCACCCCTGGAATTGCAGTGAACTGTAGCAGTGACTAGCTGCTTTGCAATGTAGAAGAGTTATATAGGCTGAAAGCCCTCCAACACAGTTGTCACCCAGTGGTAGCCTCTCTCAACAGGTCTTCACTCTGGGGAAAACAGATGTTATTTACAAGCACTTCTGTAGGGGTGGAAAAAACCTCCTTAATATACAGATCCCAGCTGCACAGGGAAAAGAAAAGAGTAAGAGTGTTCATACATGAAAGGTTCTTTACTGAGGGTATTTGTTTTTTCTCCTCTTTGTATAGGTTCAACATGGGAGAAAACATTACGGCAGATTGGTTTTGAAAGGTAAGCTGTAATTTTACTTCCTTACCAGTGCAAAAAGTAAAAGAAGAAAAACTGCATGGGCGAATTTGCAGAATTATTTATTTTAGTTGATTGAATGTATCAATGACCTCAAATTTAGAGAGGAAATCATAAAGTGTTGTGCATATATGTATTCAGCTTTTCTGTTTGTGTCCTCTTTTCTTTCCCCAGTAGATCTGAAGCAATTTATTCACCATATGAACTTAGCTGGGAACTATATAGCATGCTAGTATTAAAAAAGAGACACACTATCTGGGCACAAGTCTTACTTATGAATGGAAACAGTGCTCTTGCTCCAATTATTTTTTCCATGAAACTTCTGACCTGTGACATATTAGTTGACAAAAGTAAANGATGAAAGGTATTGTATCTATGTAATTGTACAGGGAGAAGTCTTGCCCCACCTCAAGAAATTATGTGCACCACAGTAGAAGCTCTCTATACTGATCAAAGAGTACACATTGTTCAGTTGTTTCAGAACAGACTTTTGACTTTCCCCATCCCCCTGCCCCCCCCAGTCTGTAAAGTGAAGTTAGAGCTTTCTCCACCTCACTTTTGAAGCCTCTTATCACAATGTGCTCTGCTGGGTATGAATCTCAAATCCCTGCCTGCTTTCCACTGAATGAGGACAATTAAAAGTGTTTTTACTTTGATCACTGGCTGTAGCTGTAACAGTCGTGAACAGAAAAGCTTTGTTTCTAACACCCTAAGGTATCATTGGAGAAGGTTTTTAGAGCCTTTAGCTGAAACTACATGTGGGACCGAAGTTTGAAGTAACTGGTCGTGAGAAGTTAAATGAAGAAAGGGTTCCAGAAGAGCATCGTGTAGTATACTGACCATGTTTGGAACTGGCTGGGAATCTACCCCTAACAGAATCACAGAATCAGTTAGGTTGGAAAAGGCCTCTGAGAACATCGAGTCCAACTTATGACCAAATACCACCATGTCAACCAAATGTCCAGTCTTTCCTTAAACACCCCAAGAGACTGCCACCTCCCTGGGCAGTCCATACCAGTGTCTGATTACCTTTTTTGTGAGGAAATTCTTCCTAATGTCCAATCTAAAGCTCTCCTGGCACAGCTAGGGGAGCGTAGACAGCTCCTCTAGATTAGAGCAGTGTAACTTAGCCAACCCAATCTTTCCTGTATGGAATGGAATGTCAGAGTTAACTTGATTTTAGGAGCATACACTGTAACAAAATTTCTTCTTGTATTTTTTAAAAAAACAGAGGATAATACATATAATAGTAAAACCGGAGTATAATACAAGGAATTTCTTTTCTGAAGGCCCATGTTAGCTTCTTTGTTTGGATGCCCAGTTAGGAACTGTAAAGGAAGCTTTGTGCAATATAGGCTTGTAAGGAAATTAACATTTTAAGTTTTATTCATTTTGATTTTTTTATTCTCATACTGTGATTTGCAAACCAGACAGATACTATATAGTACAGAGAAATTGTATCATTATATTAGAAACGTACCACATGCTCCTTGGACTGAACTGCAAAATTTAGTCAATGGAGCAGAAAGAATTCAGTTGTTATGTTATGAATGTATATTAAAAAAATAAAAATGAGACCCCAAACAAAACAAACTCACCCTCAAACCGCAAACTTCTTAGAAGCTGAGTTTTTAGATGCTTATCTAGATTGTCAGGAAGTGTTGCAAATTCAAAGAAAAGCATCTACTAGACCTTAGTCAAATATTTAACATGTTACAGCTTAGAGATAAATACCATACTGCATACATGGCAGGTCAATGATTTCTCAGCTGGTATCTTTAACAGAACAGAAAGGTAATAATCATAAGGGATACATGCAGAGGTTTTTCTGACTGATAATATTATGTTACCACTTTCCCTCATACTAATTTGGCTAGTAGGACTTGGTTTGTTTGTGGAAATAATGTAACCCATGATTTTGTTATAGCCTATGTATGGATACTTGCATTTAAACCTGAAATTCTCCTGATTTAAATCAGACAAAGTTTCTTTCCTTCATGTATTTCCACTCTTTCTCAATACTTCTTGATAGCATTGCTACTTGTCTCTCGGTTTTTTTGCTGCTACTTAATGTCACTCACAGGAAACCTTTTTAAATTTTCCTAATTTATATTTCCCTTTAGGTGGTGGAATGCATCAGGAGCTGGAATTACTGTTTCTTCTCTGATTTTCAGATTTCAGATTCAGATGAATCATTCAAAAAGAATTGTAGCTGCTTATATGGCTGTTGCATTTCCCACAGGAATGTAAAAAGGCAGAGAGCAAACTATAACCCAGCTTCAGGTCTTCCTACATATTTGCCTTGCAGACCTGCATGACTTGAGATATTTGTGCTCTTAGTAGCCTGGATTTATAATGATGAAATAATGGTAGAAAAAAGAGACTAGCAATAAGCAAGAAAACCTACCAAGAGCTGAAAACTGATCACCTAATGTTTGCAATGTGTGGGCAGTTATTTTGAAGAAAATCTAGGTAAAATTTGTATTAAGTGCATCAGAAATATTGAAGGCAGTTCTTTGTATGAGTCCGTGCATTTGAGTAGTTTGTGGGGCTGAGTCCTTGATTGTTTTGAGAAAGAGTCCTTTGCAGTTTTTTTTATGAGTATGAAGGGTTAAACAATAAAGCAGAAATAGATCTTCATGCTTTTGCTTAAAACAAAAAGGCCTGGGTTTCAGAAGGAGCTGTAAAGCTTTCAGCAAGAATCATGTGAACACTACAGTAAAATGAAAAGTTGAAATGCAAAGAGTGTGTGATGTGAGATGCCAGCTCAGCGCTTTCAGGAGTCAAGTACAGATCACATTGCTCTAGCAGAGGAGACCACCCCTGGAATTGCAGTGAACTGTAGCAGTGACTAGCTGCTTTGCAATGTAGAAGAGTTATATAGGCTGAAAGCCCTCCAACACAGTTGTCACCCAGTGGTAGCCTCTCTCAACAGGTCTTCACTCTGGGGAAAACAGATGTTATTTACAAGCACTTCTGTAGGGGTGGAAAAAACCTCCTTAATATACAGATCCCAGCTGCACAGGGAAAAGAAAAGAGTAAGAGTGTTCATACATGAAAGGTTCTTTACTGAGGGTATTTGTTTTTTCTCCTCTTTGTATAGGTTCAACATGGGAGAAAACATTACGGCAGATTGGTTTTGAAAGGTAAGCTGTAATTTTACTTCCTTACCAGTGCAAAAAGTAAAAGAAGAAAAACTGCATGGGCGAATTTGCAGAATTATTTATTTTAGTTGATTGAATGTATCAATGACCTCAAATTTAGAGAGGAAATCATAAAGTGTTGTGCATATATGTATTCAGCTTTTCTGTTTGTGTCCTCTTTTCTTTCCCCAGTAGATCTGAAGCAATTTATTCACCATATGAACTTAGCTGGGAACTATATAGCATGCTAGTATTAAAAAAGAGACACACTATCTGGGCACAAGTCTTACTTATGAATGGAAACAGTGCTCTTGCTCCAATTATTTTTTCCATGAAACTTCTGACCTGTGACATATTAGTTGACAAAAGTAAATGAAGTTGAAAGACTACAAAGATGGTGAGGAGATATTCAGCATCAGAGGAAAGTCAATATGCAGAATTCCTCAAGTGCAAGAACTTCTTGCAGACAAACTTAACCGCAAGGTCATCATACCAGAAACATATGTCTGTCTTATTAATTAAACTAGGCCAAGCCCAGTAAAGAGTCATTTGATGCTGGGATTCAGATGCTCAGTGTAATTTTTAATCTTCTATAAATGGCAAAGGAATCTTCTCTCCACTTAAACAAGTTTTCAGTATTAGTGGATATTACACACTCTCAGTGGCAAAGTTTGATATCCTCAAAGTGTTCTTTTTATCAGACTGTGCTTTTTTCTCAAGTTACATTAAGTTTGGTAATTTGATGAGCATTTCCTTCAGCATGATATCAAACATATCTGAGGGACACTATGGTAAACTATTGATTCTTTTGTCACCCAAATTATGAATTATATTATTAACCTGTTGGTGCTGCTTATCTCCAAGAGAATTAAAAAAAAATAAAGTTTTGAGGTGTGCTAGAATGAATTAATACCTTGGGTCTGTGGTTTGAAAGTGACAACAGAAAAAAAGTCAATGTTTTTCTTAGCTGAGTTTATTAGAAGTTCTATGGTGGCAATTTCCAACTTGTGAGAATTTCAAAACAAGAAGAAAAATCTATGATATCTGTGTGTATGCAATGTATGTACCACATCAAAGATGAAGAATTCTTAATAGACTGAATTACAGCCGAGAAGCCTGCTTGAGAGAAGGCAAATATGTAGAAGAGATTACTGTGTAGATCCTATTATAGCCACTCATTCAGATTGCACTTCTATACCTTGAGAGATTGGAGATTGATTGTTATCATGAGGTAACTTTATTTGAAGCAGCACATTAGTTAGCACAGACTGAATGAAAATTTGAATGTACTTGACTTGCCATAATCATAGAAGAAAATGTGTTCTTTTATCAGCCTTTTCAGAGAAACAGCAGAGAGAAAAAAAAGAAAAGGTCCTTCACACAGATAGAACAATTAAAATTTTAAAATAGTAATATTCATAGTCTTACCTGTATTTTTAACACAAGCTTTTTTTATGATATGAAAATATTATAGAATCATAAATTGGAAAGAACCTTAAAGATCATCTAGTTCCAATCTTGCTGCCATGGGCAGGGATACCTTTCACAGGTTGTGCAGAGCCCCATCCAGCCTGGCCTTGAACACTTCGAGGGATGGAGCATCCACAGCTTCTCAAGTTGGTTGATTAAAAGATTAATGAGTAACACATATTGAGGTTCGTGTGAAGTATTAATATCGAATTATATTTTATTGCTTCAGATCGGTATTTCTTATATCTTAAGGAATAGTTACTGAAGTAACCAAAGGGATACACATTGTTACATGTAATGCTGAGCTCATGGAATCACAGTTAACTTTTAGTCACAGAAGTAACAATCCTAAATCTTCAGACCTCTCAAACCTGAAATTAGTCAGGGGATGTATCACTACATGTTTTCCCTAATCTTACTCTTTTCAGTAAGAATACCTTTTTGGCCACTGATAGAGACATGGTAGTGGGCTGCATCTGTTAGCTCTGATCCAATACAGCTGTTCTAGTGTTATTTATATCAAAAAAACATATTCTCTGCAAGCTGTTGACTTAGGCACACCTGACTTGGCTGTGAAATACCAATAGCATTTGAATGTGTTGTTTGAGCAAGGACATTCTCATTCAAAAGGGAGAAAGATTTTTAGATACACAAAAGGAAAGACAATAAGTAGTGTCCTAAGGAGGAATAATCTTTGCTTTAAAACTGGAAGATTTATATATGATGTTCTTCTCAACAAACTGTTTTAGAGTGGGTTGAGGAACAGGAGATACAGACAGTTTACACTACAGAAAATTAAGACCAGATAATTTACAGGTGATATCATCACTGCTTTGTGATTACATGGTGTTTAATCTGCTATAGTAGAGTGTTTACATTGCTGTTTTCATATCCTGAAAAAGCATTGTGGCACCAAGAGATCTGACTGTGAGGCTTTTATGTAAGCATTACTTGTGAACTGAGGATGCTGCTTTTCAATGAGAGGGAAATTAAAAATGCTGGAGCTTGAGTAAAGTAGCTTTATATCCAGGAAATGACTAGAGTTAAGAGCTTTTCAATTAAAAAGAGTATATGTAGGTTTGATAGATTTAAATGAAAGTCTTTATGTTATTGATTGTTTTTCAAGACATTACAAATTAGCTAATTGTAATGTACTATGGTAGTCATCACCTCTGTCCAAGACTAGACTGTGGTCCCTGACTGTATTTTCTGAAGAATACTTTGGAGACATTTCAAGAACTATAAAAAATATTAGCTTGTGTTGTGGTGTCCTACAAGAAACATAGTTTAAAGAACTTAGCCTGTGAGATACTGCATGTCAAGCAAACTATCACCTTAATGGTTTCTTTAATAATCTTTAATAAGCCATAGCAAGTAGATTTATAGACAAATAAGATAGTTTTTTTGCAACTGTTAATGTGGGGATTATTGTTCCTTACTGGGGCTTGCTTAGATGGCACAAACATGTGCATAAAAATGTCTGTAAAGCACTTAGCTCTGCTATACTTTGATCCAAAAATGACCCAAAATGTGTTTTTGTAGACATTGTTCAACTCACTTAAGATTTGTCATCAACATTCAGGACCCAGTGTGTATCACATAATCATAGAATCATTAAGGCTGGAAAAGATGTCCAAAGTTATGTTTAAGCAAACACCTACATGTGTATATAGCATTAACTGCGACATCCAATTGTTTCTTGAACATTTCCAGGGATAGTGACTCCATCACTTCCCTGGGCAGTCCTTTCCAATGCTTTATCACCCTTTTATTCTTATTGTCCAACTTGAACCTCCTCTCACACAGCTTGAGGCCATTTCCTCTTGTCCTGTTGCTAGGAGGCTCACTTGAAATCTCAAGTGAAATAGTTATGAAAATGAACTGTGACTGTGTTTGTTTATTGGCTACTCTGACAATTAAAGAGAGCTTAATGCACAAAGCCTCTTAAAATTNGAGTATATGTAGGTTTGATAGATTTAAATGAAAGTCTTTATGTTATTGATTGTTTTTCAAGACATTACAAATTAGCTAATTGTAATGTACTATGGTAGTCATCACCTCTGTCCAAGACTAGACTGTGGTCCCTGACTGTATTTTCTGAAGAATACTTTGGAGACATTTCAAGAACTATAAAAAATATTAGCTTGTGTTGTGGTGTCCTACAAGAAACATAGTTTAAAGAACTTAGCCTGTGAGATACTGCATGTCAAGCAAACTATCACCTTAATGGTTTCTTTAATAATCTTTAATAAGCCATAGCAAGTAGATTTATAGACAAATAAGATAGTTTTTTTGCAACTGTTAATGTGGGGATTATTGTTCCTTACTGGGGCTTGCTTAGATGGCACAAACATGTGCATAAAAATGTCTGTAAAGCACTTAGCTCTGCTATACTTTGATCCAAAAATGACCCAAAATGTGTTTTTGTAGACATTGTTCA
This sequence comes from Neodrepanis coruscans, assembly GCA_013400695.1. Taxonomy (NCBI): domain Eukaryota; kingdom Metazoa; phylum Chordata; class Aves; order Passeriformes; family Philepittidae; genus Neodrepanis; species Neodrepanis coruscans. The sequence continues at coordinate 20,357 of VYZS01049662.1, forward strand.
ACTCACTTAAGATTTGTCATCAACATTCAGGACCCAGTGTGTATCACATAATCATAGAATCATTAAGGCTGGAAAAGATGTCCAAAGTTATGTTTAAGCAAACACCTACATGTGTATATAGCATTAACTGCGACATCCAATTGTTTCTTGAACATTTCCAGGGATAGTGACTCCATCACTTCCCTGGGCAGTCCTTTCCAATGCTTTATCACCCTTTTATTCTTATTGTCCAACTTGAACCTCCTCTCACACAGCTTGAGGCCATTTCCTCTTGTCCTGTTGCTAGGAGGCTCACTTGAAATCTCAAGTGAAATAGTTATGAAAATGAACTGTGACTGTGTTTGTTTATTGGCTACTCTGACAATTAAAGAGAGCTTAATGCACAAAGCCTCTTAAAATTCAAAAGGAAAGAGGATCAAGTCAGTCACTGAACTGGTCTTCTCCTGTACTATAGTCAGTAGTGTCTTTCCAGCTCATGGCTGGTAAGGTTTGCAATGAAGAGCCTGGGGAAATGCAGCTGGGGAAATGCTGCCACACTGCAGAAAATTAAAAGGAAGGACTTTTTTAAACACTACATTTCTTTAATTTGAGCCACCACATGAAGTTTATGTCCTTGTCTAGTAGATTCAATATTGATTACAAAAATGTCTTCTGTACAAAAATGTCTTATGTATTTGTTGTTCTCTAAATGATCTAATAATTTTAAAACTTCAAATGGAAGGCATTCAACCTGTTAAAAATCATTGTTCTGCAAGGTTTCCAGACTTACAGTCTGCCCTCGTTTGGACACTAGGGGGCATTATAAAGTGTCGAGAGGTCCAGACAACAACCAAAAGAACTTATTTTACAAACAGTAAAAACCCAATAATAAAAATGCAAAGAAGACAAACTATGCTCCTCCAGGCTGGATGCAGTGCTGGTGGAGCAAGGGAAGGAAGAGAGGCTGGCCTATGGATGGTGCTAATCCCGGTCTAGCACTCCTGGAAAATGTAAAGAATGAAAAGAAACCCCGAGGGCCCAAGGGGAAGAGATACCACAGATAGTGAGTGGCATCATCCTCAGCCCTGCCCTGCCTCTGCTGTCAATCCAGCTGCACTGCTGCCTGGGCTGTGGGAAAGAGCCAGAACGGCAGAGGAAATTAGCCAAGATGCAGCTGGAACAAGAGCCGAGCCCAGAGAGAGGCAGGACTTCCATACCTGCAGGTTTTATGGGGTGCCTGTTTTCATGTTTTCTCCGGGCACCTTTCCGCGACCAGCCACCTCCTGATTGGATAATGGTGCTGGGCACCTCCTCCTCCCTGAGACTTCACCACGAGGCAACATGGTGGTGTTCCCACCAAAATGCCTCATGGCTGCAGCCTGCCGAGAGGGGGACCTGTCACCACCACCCTGTCAGCGTCGCGGGGCACCCCGAGGGCCCCGGGGCCACCAGCAGCACCATGCTCTGCCACCCTGGGTCCGCTCGGCCTGGTGGCACTGGCTTGGGCTGGCCTCACCCTGCACGCCATCTGCAGCCACCGTAGGGGCGGCCCCACCCACCACAAGGGCTGCCGCCACCTGAAGGGGCCCCGTCTGAGGCTCTGCCAGCAGGCGGCACCCACGGAAACAACTCCACACTGCCCCACTGGCCGTGCAAGCTAGGGACTGGTGGGACCTGCTATGTGTGCACGCGGCACTGCCGGAAACTGGCAGCGCCATGCGGGTGCCGGGCCACTGCCAGCCCGGCACATTCTGTGGCTGAGCTGCGCTCCTGTGGCCAGGTGGGGAGAGCCAGTGGCTGCACCTGCTGCCACTCGGCTCACCCCAGCAGCTGCAGGCAGACAGGGGCCGCGAGGGGCGGCTGCTCCATCAGAGCTCTCCCCATGCCATGGCAGCGGCTGTCTGCCACCCCTCATGCACCCGCAGCTGCCATGGCACCAGCGAGGACAGCAGGGGAGCCACAGAAATGGCTGTCGCCTCCTCCCGAAGCCTCTCGCCAGCCCACGCCACCAGCAGGACCAACAGGTGGGCCGCAGGGCCACCCACAGGTGGTGCCGGCAGCAGAACCAGCAAGGGCCACACTCCTGCTGGGAGACCAGCTCGCCCTGCCCCCAGCCCGGGTCCGCATTTGCAAGGCACCAGAGTCCATCCTCTTTGCTTTTCTTACAAAACACGAAAAAAAGGATTGAAGAACAAGCCCCCCTCCCACTCCCCATCCCCTATAAAACCCCCAAAAAACCAACCCAGTTCCCTCTCACTTCCCCTCAGAACCCCCCCGGAACCATACCTCTCCCCCTTCAAACACAGAGGACGGAAAGGGAAAAAAAAATGTTTTAAGAAATGAAAAACATTCTTTCACCCCACAACACAGTCTTCCTCTTACTATGCTTCTCTGAGTTGTAGTTTCTAATGTGACTAGTAACTACTCAGCTACTATCAGCATATCTATTCCCTTTTTAAATTTGCTCCTGTGGTGTTTCTCCTAGGCATGTAATGCTTTACATTACAGTGCCACAAAACAGACTTAAGAATGATTTAATAACTGTTATTACATGTTAAGTAAATACCAAATGTTTTAGAAAATATAAATTTGAAGAATAACAGATGTGTGGTTATTACACCTTCGGCAACATTCAATAAGTATGTTTTGCATAGTAAATAGCTGTTTCAGTGACACAGGGAAAGGAACTTTTGAGTAATCAATTTCATAGTAAAATGTAACTATCTTTATATAAGTGAAAGAGTTTTCCATGTTGAAGATGCAACTTTTCTTTGGTTGATAGCTTCAATCTGATTCTGAAATTATTGCTACTTTTTCTGGTATGCAAAAATTTATGATTAATTTGAAGTTATCTATCTGTCTATCTATCTATCTATCTATATATATATATGTGTGTGTGTGTGTGTGTGTGTGTGTGCACAAAGTAGGTGAATTTTACTGTACATAATGCTACTAAGACCAATCTGCACCACAGTTTATACAGCAGTGTTATGGGGTGAAACAGGTCCTAGTTTTTAAAATGTATTGTTTCCCTTTTTCCCCTTTTTCCGTGGGAGACGGGATTATTTCTTCTGGAAGGAGGGGATGGGGAGGGGGGAGGGGGCTGCTTCTGAAACCTGTGTTTTGCCTCTTAAAAGAAAAGAGTGGACAGATTTCAGTACCTTGCAGGTGCGGGTCCAGCCCCAGGGGAGAGGCAGGAGCTGGTCCCCTGGACTGACGCGGTCCCGGTCTCTGGTCACCCCCACGGGAGAACGGCTCCTGCACGGAGGTGGCAACATCTTCCATCCGTGCAACAGCCCTGTCCTGTGGCCGCGGCACAGTGGTGGTGAGGCTTGCAGTGCCAGGCGAAAGGCAACAGTCTTTCTGCAGCTCCCCTGCCAGAGTGTGCATGGGCGGCAGTGCTTGCTGTGGGTGGTGCTTGGGCGGGAGCGGCAGCCCCTGCCCTGCTGGCAGCAGTGGGGCAGTGGTGGCAGTGCCTGCCTCGGAGCGATGAATGGCAGTGCCTTCCCCAGACTGATGGGTGCAACTGCCAGCTGCAGGAGCAGCAGCGGCCCCAGGACGGGCCCCGCAGAGTCTCTGCAGAGGCAGTGGCAGCAGCTCCAGGCCGCAGCAGCAGCACAGCAAGCAGCGGCAGGTGTGGCTGCTGGCACTTCCTGCCCACCTGCAGGAGAGCGGCGACTCCCACCGGTACCTGCCAGCGCCACACGCGCAGCAGGTCCCACTGCCCGTGCACATGAATGTGGCACCAGCTGGAGATGCTGGTGGCCCTCATGGCAGGTGGGGTCGCCCCTGCGGTTGGCTGTACTGGCACACTAGCCAAGNAAAATGAAATCTGTTGGTTGTTGTTGAGT
>VYZS01049664.1:0-73076 GCA_013400695.1 Neodrepanis coruscans
CCCGCGCACGTCCGCTCGCACTCGTCGCCCGCCTCGCTGCCCGGGGCGGGCGCGGCGCCGCAGCACGGGCACCTCCGGCAGCGCTCCTGCGACGTGACGGACGAGCGGCCGCTGCCGCCGGGCTGGGAGATGGCGCTCACACAGACCGGGCAGCGCTACTTCCTCAAGTGAGTGCGGGGCCCGGCCGGGGGTCGCGGGGCGGCGGAGGCCGCTGGGTCCGGGATGGACGCGGCATCCCGGGCAGTGAAGTTCCCGGTGGGAAGGGAGAGGCGATGGAGGGCCGGGGGGCGCTGCCGGAGCCGGGCAAAAGCCCTGCCGTGCCTGTCGGTGTCGTATTTCTTTCCTGCTTGCTCACACGTCCAAGATTCTGAAACTATTTTTTTTTTAATGAGTTCAATAGCAGTGATTCCAGGGAGTTTCCGGCACGTGGGAGCAGGGCTCTGTATGTCGGTGACCTGTGGGAGGTTGCAGGGGCTGCCCGGTGTGTCCAAAGCATCCCCGTTCGGCTGGAGGCGCTTTGCTGGTCACAGATTTTGAGGAGGGTGGTAACGCAACTGCCGGTGTCCCTTCTGGCCAGCCATTTTGGCCAGAGTGTTCTATTTATTACATTTGGCATTTGATTCAAAGCAGTTTAATAGGTCCGAAAATATGTACCTCGTTTTGGTAGATTCTGTAACTCAGCTCCAGGTGTATTGCAAACTAAGTGGCACTGCATTAACCTGGTAAATAATGCCTCGGAAAAATGTGTGCTATCAAAATACAACGTTTACTGGTGAAGCCTCTGTCTGTGGGAATTGAGGGAGTTAAACTACCAGGGCTCTAGGAGGTCGTTAACTTGGTCACTACTTGGTCATTAACTTGGTCTTCTTAATCAGGAGAATAAAATCCTGAGATCATGTTAAACCATGCATGAGTATTCAGCTATTATAAATGGTATATAAACAATGTGTGAGGGAAAAGAGAGACACAGCTGTTTAGAAAAATGGAAAGGCATCATTTATATGATTGTATGAAGATTTCTTTTCCTCGTGGGTTTGGAATCTCCAACGGATTATTCAAGAGCCCAGTCTTTGAATTACTTTCCACAGAGTTTAGATTTTTGCCTTTTGTTGCACTTTGAGCTACCAGCAAAGCTGGAAATACATTTCTAGATGCCACTGTATGTCATTTATGATACTGAGTGGGCATGTCCAAGGGTCCAAACTTAGGAGTTTGTTATTAGTCTGGTTTTTCACCTTGATGAGGAGACCTCATGTCTCCACACAAGGACAGAGAAGTAGCTGAGTGAGGGAACACTGGAGGAGACCATTCTTAAACAAACATCCAATATGAATTCTTGCTACGGTTTGGCCAGGGGGTGTTTTCAGATACCTCTGCCCCAAAATTGCATAACATAATCTTTGTCTGCTCTTTGTTTTTTGACTAATATCTAATATCAAGATGAGCTCTTGTGGTTTCACCTTCCTGACATGCATTTCTGACCTAGAGACAGAGTTTTCCAAGTCAATGGATTGTCATTGTGTAGGCCAAAAATGCAAGGTCTTTATTAAATAAAAAATATGAGTAAAACTCAGTGTGTTTAACTTTTTCCCCAAATCCTGTCAACAGTAGTACTCTGATAAACAGCATCCTTTTTAATATAAAATACAATATTTGTTACGCATGTCATTTGTTAGCTAAGTTAGTCTTTGTTTCCCCAATTTTACCTATCCAACAGGACTTCACTTATCTAAAAATTAATTGGAATAACGCATTTCTTTATACCTGTAACGTATTCTTTATACCCCAGTGCTTTGGAGAGTAATATTTAGCTATAACATGCTCACACATGAATTATACTATTTTAAAGTGGTGTAATGTTTTTCAAGTGAAAATATAATTTTCTGCAGAAATTTAAGATTATTTGTGAAAAACATAAGCATTTAAAACTATGTGCAGTAACATACAGGGTTCAAGTCAGATGATGTGCTTGAAAAATTGTATTTGATTAAACCAGACATGCAGGATTACATTTCCTTATATTCAAGGGAAAAAAAAAAGCTAGTGCTTTCCAGCTTAATGATAAATATTTGTTTGTAGACATTACCATGAGAAAATTGAGAAATGAATTAAGGGTAAATAGCCAAATTATGTCCTGTTAAAGCCTTTATTATGTGTTACAGTTTAGAATGTGATTTGTTGTATTTAAAGGTATTTTCAAGAATTATTAAACAGAAGTCGTAGTGGAGTTTCAATGAACAGTGAGCTAACCTTGTTGACAGGGAACCAGCTACAACTTGAAGCAGTTGCAGTCCTGCATGTCAGTTCCTGCAGAAATTTTCTGGCTGTGACTGGAAGAAACATAAGTAGCCTGGGGACCACTCCACCCTGTAATTAAATACCAAACCGCGCAAGTGGGGGGTGAAAAACAGACTCATGAACACACACTTGCAGCAATGTTATCTAAAGCATTTTTCTGTGTGTGCATGTGTGGAAAAAAATGTAAGTGTGATTTATTTCTGATAAAAAGAGTTTCTGGAAAGACAGGCCTTGCATAGCTCTTGTGCCTGTGAGTGGGAATATCAGTGGCATATCGATCCACATGCTGGCTGTGTACACATATCCTGTACAAAGAATGTTTCAAGTATTGCTTTTCACTGATTTGGGTTTAGGTGGTACAGCCTCATATTTCAAGTGAAGACTGAGGTTTTAATGTTTTCTCAGTGTGTGTAGTTTGCTGCTTGGTCAGACTCTCATAAACACAATGTGTAGAGTTTGGTGTTTGCCCTGAACAGATTTGTGAAACTATTGCCACTGTTGCCTTTATCACACTGTTATTTTTTAAATGTTACAGTGTGTATTTGCATTGTCAGGACATATCTGCCATTAAATCCTGCTCGAGGGTAAGAAGGCTCATTACTTGGAATATTTGATTTTCTCAAAATGTTCAAATGTTTTCTTACTGTTTTTTGTTGGTGGGGAAGCTTGATTTAACAAATGTTCAGTTTTATATAACTGAGCATGTTCAGCAGAACAGCAGAAGAAAAGTAATATAAAAACTATGAAAATATTTTTTTCCTGGGAATGACAAACCAAATAATATTAAGAGAAGCTGAAGTGTGCAAGTTATGTTCAAATATGATTTTTCCCTGAAAGCCGTTCGCGTGTAATTCTGTAGAGACTGTTACTATTTGATATTGGTGTTGTGCTTGGTGCTGTACAGAATTCATCACAGAGAAATTTTTACATTTCAGGAATGTAGTTACACAACTGGAAATGGGGGAGAAGATGGACAATACATGAGAGAGTTACTCTGTTATGTTCTGATAAGAACGTGGGAAGCACTAACACCTTTATAGGATGGGTTTGCAGAGTGTTGTTCTACAGCTGTGACCACAGTACCATGTCCTGCAAGGGAGGACTCACTTCACTGTGGCTTTTCTTGGTCCTTGTACAGGACTGGTGCAAAGTAAGAGCCCGTGCATCCCAGCTGGCTTTGGTGTCCTGCATTAGAGAGAGACATTTCACAGAATCACGTGGCTTTTGCAGCATTTAATCCACACCTTAAGGGATTGTCTTTGTTCCCCATCTCCAGTGGTTATTCATGTGGGACTTAGTGTCTGAACTGCATCCCGTTATTAAAAATAAGTTATAATGTGCTAGACAGTACCAAGATGTATTACTACCAATGGGTTTTATCTGGAATTAATGAGCATATGAAAGAGTTCCTAACAGGCAGGAAACCTGTGATACAACACCAAAGTTTAATTGGTGTAAATTCAACTATAGCTCACCCTTGTAACTCATTTTAGTGATGCTTGTGGAGTTCTGAGATTGGAATGTCCACATCAAAACTAAATTTTCAAGCTGTGATTGTCTGTAGTTCAAATGCTGATTTAATGATGATGTTGGAGTTTCACTTAAAAAACTACCATGGATTTATGAGCTACTTATTCTCCTCTGAATTTGGCAGTAGGAACAGCTAGAGAGTTTCTGATGAAAGCTCATCTTTATTCATTTTTTGATCAAGATGGTGTCTTTTAATGATCAGTAGACTGTTTTCTTAGAATCTAAAATTATGTCACCTGTGGTGCTTAGAAGAATTTGGTGGTTAGTGTAGGACTCAGTAAAATCTGAAGACGGAAGCAGATCTTAAGTAAAGTTGCTTCAAGTATACCTTTGATTTGCAGGATGTGATCCAGTTCCCTCCTCCACTGAGTTTTCTGAGTTAGGAAATAAGCTACATTTTGTATTTGACCGTAATGCATCAGTGAAGAAAGCTTTAAGTAAAATTGCACTGCCCCTGGAAGTGGTACCAAGAAGGGTTTCCTTTGAGGAAATATTTAAGAAGTTTGTTGTAAAGGGCTTTCTAGACACAGGAATTGCATTAACTTTCTGTGTATTCATTTCCAAATTATATAAGGAATTGATAACTGCACACACTATTGTGTTGATATAGAATTTGGTATATTGGAATGATATACACTTTTAAGCTAATAAATTAATAATGTACATGCAGAATTGTGTTGGTTTAATGAAGTTTGTCTTAAATTTGTCCTTTAGTCATAGTGTTAAACCCAAAGTCCAGAGGTATTTGTGCATTAATTGATGGCAACTGTCATGCATTCATCTCATGAGATGGTCTGAAAATACAATTGCTCTATGCATTAATCATTAGGAAATAATATCAGTGTATTCTTAGAAAGATGTGTATAGAATAGATACAAGTGTTAATTAAGAATGCTTAATTGTTAATTAAGAATGTTAATTAAGATGTTTTTTTCTGAAACCATCTGAAAGGGTTTTGTTTTTAGTAGTGGTTTGGGTTGCTCAAGGAAAGGAAATGAATAGTAGGTGTATTTTTATCTCTTTTGTGAGCTGCTGTAGTCGATATCTCAAAGTTGGTTTGCCTGGCCATCTGTACTGCACAATTGGTAAAAGACAGTGTGGACAGTCTGCTTCCCAAGGTGATGGACGTGTCCAACTTTAAACGGGTTTGACAATATAGAATCTACAAAGTCTGTCCTTTCCAGCTTTTGCTGTTCACGCCTTCCAGTCATGTTGGAAGAGTTGAAGGCTGGGCTTGGACTTGTTTCCTTTTGGATGCTTTGGTTGAAGTTGAAAATTCTGTCTTTTTGATGAAGGTGGTTACTACAGGACAAGAGCTCCTTTGTGACAGTGTGTTTGGGGCTCCGGGGCATTGCGTGACTAGCAGATACAAATTGTATGGAAGCAATTAAATCCAAAGGAAATGTCATGTGGGCTGCATTTCAACATACAGATTTTGTGGCATTTTCCCTCTTCATTTAGAGAGAGAGAAAGGCCAGCATGATGATGAGGTGTGGGTTTTTTTATTTGGGAGTATTTTTCTTTTCATTGATTAACTCAAAGTCCAGACCTAGAGTGAATGCTACTGCCCATGACTGTTGTATGAGCTCTTCAAGAACAGAAAACTTGGGAACACTGCACTGTCCCACAGTATTCTCTTCCTGTGACTGTTTTAAAGGCAGATGTGATGGAAGCTGTACTGCAGAGACAGATACAGCCTTGCTTAGAGAACTGAACAGAATGCACTGTGTTAAAACTGAAATAATTGCTCAGAGTGTCTCTAGAAATTAATGCAATATAAAGGGAGATGTGCAGGAGTTGGTTATCTCGCACCTCCTCCTGGCTCACAGCATCTGTATTGGCAGTCGCAGTGCGAGCACAGCAGTGGTAGAGCTGCAAGTCCAGACACAGCTTTTCCTGCAGTGACTTGTTTGTCTGATGGTGTTTCAGTGTTTGCTCCTTTTTGTTCACTGGGTATTGATATGCCCCTAATCAATGTTTGGGTGTAATATTCTGACAGTCTTCCAGGTTTTAGAATAGCAGGAAACTTCCATGATACATTTATGTTTTTTTCTTGTGCTACAAATAATCCTGTTTTTCTGCCCCTGTGATCAATTTTCCCAGTCTGTCTGCTGTTGTTGTCTTTACTAAATATACTATGTTCCTGTTTTTCAATATTTGATGGGTGAGCAAAGGTGTAAGCACCACAAAATGCAGTAATGGTCTTTGATCAAGCAATTCTTAAAGGTTGTATTAAAGTCTTTTGCTTCCAAACCCAAAAATAGTATTTGAACCGTGAGCCTTAAATTCTATGTGGGCTTTTAAAGAAGTTCTCAAAGCTTCTTGATTGAGATATTTTCTTGGTCTTCACTTCCACTGCGAAGCCCTTGAACACAGCACCATGTGAGCAGGAGGAGGTGGGAGGCACTGGGGAGCTGACCTGGGCTGGAGGAAACAGCAGCGCAGTTCCTGTTGTGCTGTGGCTGTGGAAGTCACGTAACCTCTCCGTGCCTTCATTTCTGGGCTTCATTTCAGCATCTGTTCTTGTCCATGAAAAATTTCTATGGATTGAAGCAGGCAGTGTACAGGAATAAACCTTAAATATTGCTCCATAGAAGTTGTGTCTTACATGGTAAGAACAGAGTGTTACCCAGCTGGAGTTTGTTAGATTTTCAGACCGTATTTCTAAAGGTCTTTTTAACTGATAAAATCATTTGAGAGATGTGGGTTTGGAATCGACTGTTTTAGAAGAGGAAGAAAGAAAGAGCAAAACCAAGAAACAAAATGACAAAAAAAGAAAGAAATTAATTTGTTTACGTAAGCATTCTTTTGTAACATTAAGGTAGAAATGATGATGCTGTTTTCAGAATTATCTCAAAACACTGTCTTTTCAAAAGCTTCAGGAATAAAAGTAATTGCCACTTGGGAAAGGCTTTGGATTGTCTGATTAGTCAGACAGTCTGCACAAAAGCAGCTCTTGTAGTCTTGACGTGTGTTCTGTGTGGTTTCTTCTCAAGCACACAGGTAGTTCTGTCATGTGGAAGCTCTTCTCTGCAGCCTCCTGCCAGTGCCCTCACCTGCACTTCAACAAAGTGGGCTTTGCATCAGTAAATGAGTCCAGCCCATGGTGTGTGGGCAACATCATGCAGCTCTTTGGGGAATGCAGGAAAAGGTCAGCACTTCAGAGCTGACAAGAGCAGAATTTAGTGTGGGAGTTCTTCACAAAAGCTTTTTTTATTTCACAGTTGGTTTTGATTCTGCATTTCCCTAGTCATGTTTTATTCATTCTACGGTATATATTTAAACAGAAAGATAAGTGCTTTGCCTCAAGAGGTTAGGAAAAAATACTCTTTTGCAAATGTAAGTGGCAGAATTTCACTGGCACATTTCAAAACTGAGGGTTTCATTTGAGTGAAGTTAATGTGAAAATTGTGGACCAGATTTTAATGTTGAATAAATGTGTTTCTCTGCAATCTACAACTCCTCTAACTGACATGGCAGCCTTGCCAGTGAGATGGGTACTGTGATGCCAGTGATCCTTGCCATCCCTTCATACTGCAAAGAATGTTCCTAGTGTAATGTTTTGGGAGCACTTTCCTTAATGAAGACTTTGAAAGTCATGGGATGATATTTTCTCAGATGCTTCCATCACTGTCTCTCAGCACTGACATCAGCCAAATAGTAGATTATACTTTTATCTAAAACTTTTTATTAGAGGCAGTGGAGGGTTCTACTTCTTTATTCCTGATTTATAATTGGCAGTTTGATTTTTTGTCTGCTACTGAAAGACTCTATGGCAATGGAAAGTCAATTACATTTTGCCACTGAAAGAGAGCAGACAATGTCAAACTGAGTGAGTAAAAGAGATTTCTACTGAGACTATTTATGACTTACTGAAAGTGCAACAGTAAATAATTGATATTTAAAAGAAATAAAGGTTTGGCTAGAGGTTCATCACTAAGAGTAGTCAGTAAAGTTATGTTGTAAAACATATTTTGTCAAAGCTAGGAAAGATCCTGATTTGAGATTTGTACCTTCATAAAAAAACTTTGCAATACTAGTCCATAAGTTGTAAATAAAAGAATAGCTCTTGGTACTAACCATGCCAATACTCACCCAAATCTATGAAGAAACATCAGTTTAAGCAGTCATTTGCAGTGACTGAAAGAATCACACTATTATTTTTATTTTCTTTCTATGGTAGACTTGCTCTGAGGACAGAGGGAAGCTCTAACTTTGATTCCTTAAATTCTGTGTAGTTACATATCTTGTGAATTATTTGACAGATTTGCCATGATCTTCCATTGCCAAACACTGGGATGAAGTGTCGTGCTGCTGTGTCAGGTCCCTGTTTTGTGCTGCAGCATGGAAATGAGTGAGCAAGCTGTGGCACTAGGAGGGGTTTCAGATCCTGTACATTCCAGAAAGCAACTCCTGTGTTGATTCTTTAGTCAAATAGTTGCCAAAAGTTAGGCATTGAAATTGGTGCTCTATATTTATAGTCAAATACTCGCCAATACATCCTTTAAATTTTCAGGTTTTGACATGCTGTTTTTTAGCAATTATCACAGATCTTTATTGTAACAAAAAGTAGGATGATAAAAGGTGAAAAAGCAGCATAAGCTTGCAGATAAAACAAATGAGGTGCAATTAAGTCACAGGAGCACTGTCCTTTTCCATTTTGTGCTACTTTTTTGCAGATAGAGACGTATGTTTCCATTTATTTGAGTAGTTTTGTGGTACTGTCTGGTTTGCTTTACTAAAAGCATGCCTTCTGCTGAGGATATTGTCTCATGAACACTTCCTTTTTCTATCAGGATGACTTCTACTAGAACAATATTTTCAGTGGTCTTTTTTTATCTTGGAGAAACAAATGTCTGATTCATTTTTCTAGAAAAAACAGGAAGCTGTAAAGAAAACTGAAAAAGAAATGCATACTGTTACTTACAATTTGTAAAGGTATAAAGCAAAGTGGAAGTAACTCTTTGTTAGATAATGAGGTGATATTACAGTTTTATTGTTTTTCTTCTATTATCTGAACCTCATGTGAGGAACATTTTAAGATGATCTTGCCAAGAAAAAAAAAAAAAAGCAAACACAAAAAACCACCTGCATGTATGAAAACCTCAAATCAAAACAGCTTCAGCACAGGAGTGTGTATTTTGAAAGCATCCAGCCTGTGCCCCTTTGTGAGCAATGTGTTCTGTGCCTGTGTTCAGTGCTGCTGCGCTGGGGCTGGCACAGATTCTGACCACAGGTAAGTACTTCTCACAGCAAAAGAGAAGACCTGATGGGGAAATTGGAGTTAGGAGTTCTTTCTGGCCTATAAGAGTTTGAGATTTTTTTAAAATTGAATGACATGATTAATGGATAAAATGTTCTGATTAATTTTAGTAGATTGAAAAAACCCTTCATATTAATAATCAGTTTACTAAGCACGTCTTTTTTTTTTTTTTTTTTTTTTTTTTTTGTAATAGAAATGATTAATCCTAGAGGCAGATTCTTCTCAGATGTGCATAGAGATCTGTTATTCTGACCTTCCTGGGTGCTGGAAGTATCCAAGGACATTTTTCACCTTTAAGAAGCAGAATGACTGCGTGCTGACACGGAGGTGGAACATTAAAAATTCCATACCACAGTAGCTACTGCAGGACGATTATGGTTCTAAGTACATGCAATCCCAAGCAATAACTCAGTGATGAGGTGTTGATGATATGCCTTATCACTAGTTGTAGTCTTGACCTTGCTGTGCATAACCTGGTCCTCCTCCCCATACTTTTGTTAGGTTTTTTTTGCCCTGGGAGCACTACTTCTCACTGTTGCAGTACATTAAAAAAATTAGAAATTCTTGAAGAATTATTCCCTTAGCACAAGAATTGTGAAAACTTAAAAATGAATCCTTCGTATTTTAATGCCCCTGACAATGAGATGCATCCCAAAGAAAAGTCAAGCTAAAACGCTTCTCTTATTCTCATGCTTTTGCTCTCTGTCAAATAGGAGATGAACTTCCTCAAAACTGTAATGGAATGTCTCTGTTGAAAATACGTGAAGTTCAGTTTTGGCCTCTGCAGATAAATGAAATGCTGAGTGGAAAGATTATCTTGTCTGAATTTGTAAAGCACTGTCAGGAGCAACTGACTCTTTGTGGCTGAATTCTGTGCTGGGGCAGTGCTGGGAGGAGCTGCAGGTTTATATCCCGGCCAGGAGTGGGGCTGATGGTTCACAGCCTTGGCAGATCCACTGCACAAAGCAATTCACATATATTTGGCAGTTTGTCAGCAACCTGCTTCACTGACACCAGTTTCGTTCTCTGGAGCACCTTGGTCCCAAGCTGCAGCATTGCTTTTAGACTTTTGATTGCAGAAAGCAAATTTTCTCGTACTAAATAAATTTGTCTCAGTGTTTTTTTTTTTCATTGATGACTGTATTAGGAACAGCAGAGAAGAAAAAAAAGTCTGAATTAAAATTCCTTTGGGGGCCATATGGAAAGAACATATCACTGCAAAAATTCCACCTGACATCCGAATTTTTCCCGAGTTTGTTGTGCAGGTCCTTGTTGCAGCTTGCAATGTTTTCTAGTCATTCAGCTTCCAGCACTTTTTAAAAAGAGAATAGTTGCAAAGGCTGGTTTTTGGTATTTTACCTTAGGGTCACTGAGGCAAAGCTGTCAATCTTTAAAATTTAATTGATATATGACTTTTTATATAAACCACAACTTTCTTTTTTTTTAAAAAAAAGAAGTTGAACCTGCTGAGAGTTTGCAGTTTACAGTTGACTCATTCCTTTGAGTCATTTTAATGAGTATTTATTTTCTAGTGTAATTTCTGATGCGGTCTGCAAGAGTCTTGACCTGACAGATCATCTCTGCTAGCCTACATAAATCCTGCAAAGTTTTCCCTTATACTGAATTCCCATTTGAAAAAGTGTTTATTTCAATTTAAAATCCTGATAAGATCTCCTTAGTTAAAGCATTTAAATACAAGTATTTCAAAATCCAGATAAAAAAGTTACTGATTTCATTTAATTCTAAGAAATTGGATTTTGCAGGGCAAAGTTTTGCTTTCATGAATATTAAAGAGGAAATACACAATGCAAACCATGTGTAGGTTTTTTAAACTGTGTGGTGATTTGGTTTGAAAGAAGGATCATATGTGTGAAGTTTTCTTCCAAGAGAGGGCTTTTATGGAAAAAAGCTCAGTGCTTCAGTGCAGTCTGCATGCTCAAAGTAGGCAGTTTTTCACAGTTGGGTATGAAGAGTTGTGTTTAATTCATGTGTTTGTAATTCTTTAAAAAATTGAGCCTCTGTGAAAGTCAACAGCAAACATTTTAAATGAGTGTAAGAATTTGATGACAATACAATTTTTTAATAGATTTTGTAATGGATTGCAAGTCCAATGCAAAAATATTTTTACCTTATTTTAGCATATTGTTTTCCACTGGTTGCAGCAGGACTGGGAGCAGCTAATCAGCACTGCATTCCAGTTCTTCACTGTGTGGTGATGGAGTACAACATCTCCATTTCCTTTTTTTTTTTCTTCTCATGGTAAGTCAGGAACTTTTATTATTAACTGGGTTCTGGAGCTGGTTGAATCTGGCTGAGTCCCAGAGGTATTTAACTGGAGAGTGCTAGGTGAGCAGAATATTGTTTACCATTATAATAGACTTAGAGGATCTTTATAGAACTGTGACTGAAATTAGTGGATATAAGCCATTATTTTCCCTTTGTAGTTTTAAGAGTCACCTTTAACAGATCCATTGCTTTGTATCAAATGTCATCTTGCTGAGATCAAAATAGTAGCTTGTAATTGGTATAGTGACTAGACTGTATCTTAGTCTTGAAACTGTTATTAAGGTGATTCTGCTTTCACTTTATGCTTATTGCTTAAAATCATCTAAAGCAAGATGATGATCCCTTTGAACACAAATGAGTCATACATATTTGTTCTTCAGTTCACACTGCTGGTTTGGCCCTTCTTTTCTGTATGAGGTCAAACCTCAGATATTTGGGTTAATTATGGGTGGCAAATTTAAATCCAGTGTTGATAAATGACGTATCTCCTGCTGCTTTATTAGGTCCAGTTTTTAGTTCCCTGTGCAACCTTTGTTTTGACCCCTTTATTTTGGCAGGAATTAGTATAAGCACTAGCAGACAGTGCCTTCAATGGAATTTAGAGGCAGACAATATCCTTAGTACTGGAAGATAATGTGACATTGGAGATTAAACCCCCCCCACATGTACAGTTGGCTGGACCCAGTAGCTGAGTGAGATGAGAGCAGATTTTAAGGGACATGTTTCGGTGGTTCAGCTGACGGTGGCCCAGAGCCTGCACCTCGGGTTCCTGGGGCTTTGGCTCTGCTGGGCTGGTTCCTTCCTTGGAGGAAAGGAGCTGTTGCCTTGCTCTTGCTCTGTCCCTGCTGCTGGTTGCACTCACAGACAGAAGGGGCTGGAAAGCAGCCTGCTGCTCCCCTTTGGTCTGGTGTGGCCCCTGGCACAGAGACTGGTTGGTGAGGCAGGGAAAACAGCCCTGTCTGGTTCTCTGTCCTGGCTTCATTATGTACCAGAACAAAGACAACTGCGCAAAGCTGTGTCACAGATAGTAATGCCAGGACCCTCTGACTGCAGCTGCATTGGAGTTGTAGCTTTAGGGGCACAAATCTGGCGTGTAGCTCAAGTCCCAGTTCAGTTGTACCCGAGGGAAAAAGGCTCCGTGATTTTGTTTTGGCTGATGGAAACCGAACTAAAAATGAAAATACAGGATGATTGCTCTTACCCCTCAGTGAGGTAATAATCTGATTACTTTCATTATTGTAAATTATGAGCGTGTCAACATAGGGTTAAATTTTGCCGGTTACATTTTTAAATAGAGCTGCTTTGTATGTCAATAAAATGTCACAGATCTTCATTAAGGTGAGAGAACTCTTTGCAGCTCATATCTTAATTTGCATTCTCACAAAGTTTTTTTGGCTCCTCATGGTTTACTTGTGGTCAGATGTTCATTTACACTCACTGTTCCTTTGAATTTGGGTGTGATCAGTCACTCTCTTGCGTTACTGAATAAATAGGTTTAGGAAGTGCATCTGGTTTGCTAAGAATGCTAATAATGTCATTAATACTAATAATGTCATTAATATATGCTGCCTCCATATCCAGCATTATTCCTTTTGCTTACAGCGGAGCCCTGCTTCTCATGCTTGTGCCAGTAATCTTCAAACTTGTGTTCTTTGCACCCCACTGGAAATAAGTGAGATGTACCTACATTGCTAAACATATGATACTTTTACTATTCTCAGCATAAAGGAAGCCTTGCTTGTCTGCATTTGTACTTAAATTTGAAAAAGATTTCAAATAGACTGCTGTTGATAGAACATTAGTATAGTGTCAAGATTGGCAAAAAAATCTTTATGTTAGCTAAATCTTACTTGAAATTCTGGTCTCATTTTAAAATTCTCGGGTACAGAGAACACCGGTGCAGAACTGTCACCCGGCCTCAGCTGAGGTCAGCTGTCAGCTAGGAGACACTGTTTCTTTATTTTGGAAAGGTTCTGTTTGAGAAAAGATTTGGTCTTTAACCAGATCCTGCTTTTCATCTGTTTTTCATGGCAAATGATCACATTTCCCAACCATTTGCAAACAGTGACTGTCTGGCAGGATTTCCTGGATACACAGTAGTTTGAGATTGTAGAAGGTCAACTTACTGAACTCTGGCAGTTACTGTGGTTATTTGTCCTGCCTTTTCTTCCATGGGAACTAATCAGCTCGTATGGAAGGTAGAAATAGGGTCCAAGAAAAATTCTTCCGCTAATCACCTCCACCATGAATCACAAAGGAAAAAAAAATAATCCAAGTAGGACATCTCCTGACCTTTGTGTACTAAAACTTTCTGAAGAGCTGGAACTGATATGTTGGGAGTCAGAGTTTTGTAGAAACTTCTGAAAAAGTTATTTATAACCTGGTCTTGTATTTGTTGAGTGAGGTACTAAGGCCCTCACAGCACATAACCCATGAGCTGAAGCTGTGTGAGCAGAGGGTAGTGGATAACCAATGTTGATTGTGAAAAAAGCCATTTCCTTATTAGACTTTTTGTTTAATATTCTAAGCTTACCTTCAAAATTAAAAGTAAGGGGGTAATAGAAACAGACAAACACAAAACCTGCAGATGCTCTTAGAAAGTTGGCCAGGTTTAATTTCTTTCCTGTGAGTCAGTTCACAGGAAGAAGTGATGGGATTTTTCTCATGTGCATATGCCATGTAAGAGATTGAACTCTTGTTATGAGAGAACCCCCTAAATGGGTAGTCAAGACACTGATGTGTCATTATTTGCATAGAATCCATTAGACATTTCTTCAGGTTCTGAAAGTAAGGGTGTTGTTTGAGTATCAAAAGTTCTAATATATTTCTTAATCTTACAGGGAAGAGGAAAGAGCCATGCCCTACTTCTCTTAGCTCCAGCAATTGAGTTTGGCTGATTGCTTTCCTTTTCCTCACCTTTTGAGGACTTAAGAGAAGGCAACATTCTGTTCTACCTTCTGTCTGTTAAAAATTACTTTTCTCCTGAATGTCTGTTGTCCTTACTGTATTCTCAGTAGTGATAAAATGTTCCAAACAGAGGAAGTAAGATAAGTCTTGATGCAATCAAGGTCATAGTTGTCTCAGTATTCATTTAAATGAAACAGGTTTTCTTCCATTGAATTTATTTTACATAGGAAATGTCAAAGGCATCCTGATAGCTGATTTCTTTGCCTGTGATGTCTGGAGTCTTTCTTTTGCCATGTGAATGAGATCTATAAGTTTTGATCTTGGGGATGGGGGGTGGATGAGAAGCTCTTTGGTTGACTGTTTTTTAAATACGGATCCTCCTCCCCTCTGGTGTGATTGTCTGCAAGACCCCCTGTGTGTAGTTGCCACTGACTCGCAGGTGGGTTAGTGCAGACCCTGTGTAGGAGGGGGGTCTCAGACCTTGCACAGGTGCTTGGGCAGTACAGCTGTGTCAAGTAACCACATGGCCTTGTCCTTATGCACGTAACACACATGATAAAAGAGACTTATAGTGTTTATTTAACTTTAGATACAGAGGTTTGAAACAATGCGTCTCGGGATTTTGTGGTTATTCTACACCTTATAACACTGAAAGGAGAGCAGGGACCAAAATCAGAATTTGTGGTTAGATAGAAATAAAAGTGTGAGGCATTGAATTGTGGGGAAGTGAATAAAACTTCTGTATTTGCAGGCACCAGTCACAAAGTTGCTCCTGACAATTTTTCACTTAAAAAAAAATTAGTTTCTAAAATTCTGAGAGCTTTGTGTGGCTTGATATATGGAATAATCTTGCTACCTCATAGCCGCTATTTCGGTAGATAAATGTAGATCCAGAGTAACTTTATTCATCTAAATAGTTACGCTTTTGATATATTAAATTGAATTTGTTGCCTAAAGATTATTTTTAGTTGCTTATGTTGTAACTATATCATAGGAGAAAATCCTTTTGCATTTGCTCTTTGGCAAACTAAAGTCTTATTGACAAGATACAGATCTTGGTCTGAAGAGTCAGGGATTTGGGGCTTAGAGTGAAAAAACATCAAAAATATATTTTAGTATCTAGTTTGGCTCTGCATGTCTATTAAAACACAAAGATTGCTGCCTGTGAAGTTCAGAGAGCAAAAGTTATTTTGACCTTTTTGGAGCTTAATAAATGTACTGACCTGAAAGCTGAGGTGGTGAGAATGATCTCTGACTGAGAGCTGCAGTACCAGGAACTGCTTTGTACAAATGTGTGTATTTTGAGCCAGTGCTCAGTTTCCAGTGAAGGAGCATTGTCTGTTTGGGAAAGCTGTTCCTCAAGCCAATCCATGTTATTGTTTGGAAACCCTGACTGAGCAGAACTGGAAAAAGAGAGCTTGTCATAGGAAAAAGTTAGAACAACTGCTGTGCATTTGTGGAAAGAAATTCTAGAGACTGTGGTAACACCAATTTTGCTGTATTTTGAAGAAGTGCCAGTCCCTGTATGATTTCAAAACCAGAAGGTAGACAGGATTGCAGATGTGCCTACTTGAGGAGTAGAAAATGGTTTATTTCTGCAACAAAAACCTTTTACAGAAGTCTACATGAATAAATTACAAGATTCTGAAGCTCTTGATAAATTATTAGCAAATTACAAAGAGAAAATTATGCATAATTGTTAGTGATATAGCACAAATAAAATTCTGTTGGTATGACAATAAATAGTACAACCCTATTAATTCTCTGATCAAAAGGGGACTGGTACTAGAAAATGTCTTTGTTTTGTTGTTAATGCATATACAAAGTGCACAATGTCCTGGAAATATTAAAGGTGGTTTTCTGACAATCAGAAACCAAAGCATGAAATAAAAATTCAGACTACAGATGAGAATTCTGTAACCAAATTCTGCAGAGTCATACAGTTCTCTGCCTCTGGCCAGTGCAATGGAATACAACCTTAGAGGATAATTTTTCTATAATTTCATAGGGATTTTGTGTCCTGTTTTGCTCTGGGTTATTTTTCTGTCCCACCATCCATTCTTGCCTGGGAAAGATTTCCATTGTGTCCTTATTAGGTGATTCTGTGTAGTTGAAGGGGAAGGGGGGTGTTTCTTGTTTGTTTGTTTATTAATTTTTGCTGGAATGCAGAATATATGAGAGTAATAACAGCTTGTCTAGAAATGCCATTGTGGTAGTTAAACAGTATTTTTTAGATTGGATCACTTCTCCCATTCATGTTACAAGACAGCACCATTTTATATTTTGTGTATGTAAACCCTGACTCTTCATAAATATGATCCCTTTTGACGTGGCTTTTATATTGGTAAACAGAGGCATTAATAACAAAACCTGATGATAGCCCTCTAGCTCAAGTAGAGGACAGTTAAATATCTTTCATTCTGTAACCTGTTTCACAATTTTTGGAAACTACACAAATCTGAAAATGTCATGTATCTCCCACAAAGGAATACTTTGTCTTCAGAGTATTACATTACATTTTCATCAAAATAAAATAAACATGGTTTTAGTGGAATCATTAATATGTCTCTTCAGATATGAGTGCTACAGGCACTCATCAAGTAAACAAATGCATTAATGCCATTCTGTATTGTGTATGTTAAAAAATCCCGTAAGAATGTTCTATATAATAGTTTCATTCAGTACTTTTTTTTCTTTCTCTCAAGAACTGGGATTTCATCCAAATTCTAAAGAGTAAGTTGTCAATAGGATTCAAAGAGTGTTTTGTTTCCATTTGTGTAACTAGTTTAATGTTTTTTAAGGCCTCCGTGTATACCAACACTGGAATCAGTTGGTTACAGGGGAGCTTAGCAGGACATTCCCAAAGTTCTCTTCACAGCAGCAAATTATGCTGAAACTTATTCAGGAAAAGAGCAACTCTTTTCACAGAAGACATTACGTAGCATAGGATATTAAAAATTCAAATACAGATGTAATGTTCCAGCTTCAAGGTTGGAGATGACAATGAATATGCATTAGGAGAACAAAGTCCGTGTCTCAATCTGTTTAATAATTACATTGTGTCTCCTTGTTAAAGCTTCTTGAAATTTTCCTGAAACATTATCAGTATCTGAAAAAGCAAGAGCCATGAATTTGAGTAGCTAGACCTGTGGGTCAGAATACTGCAGACAGTCACTTGAACTTCCACAGCAATGAGTAGTTGACCTATCAAATGTTGTTAATTTCTGTGCTCTAAAGGAGAAGTGATTGAGAGATAGTGAATTTTGTTTGTGTGCTTTTAGTCATGTCAGGAATGATAAATTATTATTCTTTCCTACTGCTGACTAGCAAAAGTGAAATCAGTAGCATGTAGCTTTAAGCTCTTCCACCTAATAGATATTTTCCCTTCACATGAATATACTGTATGCATGATTTTTGCAAAATATTATTAATATTCTGGCTTTGAATAAGGCAAAAATTAGTGTTTTCCTGATTAACAGCGAGCCAGCATATAATTAAATTGCTGAAGCTAGGAAATAATGCCAAGCAGCTATTGTAGCTGTGCCACCAGTTGTTTCTAGGTCTCAGAAAGGGGCACCTCAAGTGCTTTGCAACAGCTGTAGACAAGGCTCCCTAACCCTAATCTCTCCTACTCTAAGCCTACTCTGTGCCTTCCTCTGATTTATAATATACTAGGCACTCACAGTAGTAGCTGAAGTCCCTGTAAGCTGTGCTTCCAACACAAAAGCGATGCCTCTCCTTTAGGGTCAGGGCCTGGATGTTTTGAAGTGCTCCCCGAAACACCAGGTACTGCTAAATGTGTTGTACCTCTGATCTGTGGAAGGGGGACAGCCTTGCAAAATCGAACAGAGATCTCCAAAGTTGCGCTGTGATGATTTGCTCGTTTGCTTTTAGTTTGCTCCACCTCTCTCTAGAACCGAGTTCAAAAATTTTGCAGTCGGTATGAAGCTGTGTGTTAATTAAAGAAAATACTTCATAGCACGCAAGAAATGGAGCCTGTGAATAGTGAAGTGCACTTAGTAAAGCAGGCATTCTCTGGAACAAGTAATTAGATAATTAAAGATGGCATCACAGTGCACAACCATGAGAGGACCAAGAGAAGCTAATATTGAGTAAGGTGTGTTTATTGTATTAAACTTTTCACATTCCTTTTTTTTTGTTTGTAACGTAAACATAACCTGAAAGACAAGACTGAGACAAATGCTGGCCTAATGACATTATTGCTTTATCTGCACAGTCTGGCATGTAAACTGCCCATGCCAGGCAAGGTTTTTCTCCGAACATGTTCAGTGTGGGCTCATGCCAAAGTGAAGCTCATTGTTTTTAGCAGGATGTGATTCAGATTTAAATGATTTAACTCAGTCCCATTTCCATTTGAGTTTGCATTTAACAGACATGTAAACAAGTGACAGGCTATAAAAATTGGGCTGCCCTACTGAAATCATTGAATGATTTTCAAGCTTTACACTTGTAAGAGAAGTGAGAGTCTCTTAGGTGTTTGAAGACAGCTTCCACATCGTGGGGACTGTTGCAGTCTACTTTAATGAGTTACAGTTATCAAATGCACAGGTGAGTGCATGGTTTAGGACTGTACAGTCTTTTCATGTTGTGATGAGAGCAGAACTTGGCTCTTGAAATTTTCTGGTATGTGGTAAGAGAAGGGGAAAAGCAGCATGGCAAAGGAAGAGGCATCCAGCTGCTTGTTACTGACAGAACAGTGTGTTCTCAGACTGTTGTTGAACCACATTCTGTTCTTCTTCTGCACATTTAATAGCCGTGGAGAAGATAGAATATCTGCAAAGAAATATTTTGCTAATAATTAAGAAGAGGGCTTAATGAAAAATAACTACAGAGAAGCATTCACAAATTCTCTTTCAATATCCAAATAACCGCATAGCATATGTACAGGAGTTTTTATTAGAGGCAATCTAAAGTGGTTCTCGTGTAGTGCTTTTAGTGGACAATAAATTCTTTTAGGATTAGAAATATGACAGTAACTGAAGTGCATCCCCAGGTCTGCAGAGCCAGCAGGTGCTGGTACAAGTTGACCTTGGTGAGACAGGGGCAGAGGCAATGCTGAGGGGGGACAGGCTGTGCATCCTCTGGCAAAGAAGAATTTCACTGCTTGTTGTGATACCTCCAGCCAGTCCTCCCACCAGTTCCAACAGCTGCCATAAGCTGCTGTGAAGTTCCTAATTATAGAATTTCACTGATCCTCTTCATCCCCTTCAGAGATTCCTGGCCCCACCCTTGGCCAATCTCACCACCCCTGTAGTTGCCATCCTTAGGGAACTGATGGTGGTTCTGTAGTGAGCAGTGGGTCTGGAGGTCTCTAAATGCACCAATAAATGTAACTACCAGTGGTAAGCATTTAAAAATACTAATTTGTGAGTGAATTTTTTCATAAAACAGTATTTTTATTTTTCTGTACACAGTGAGTCTCATCTTTCTCCTCCTGGTGTTTCCTAGGAACAGACACTAGGCCTAGAAAGAATTTCGGATTGTGTGAGGGAAGTGAGATAAAAGGTTTTTGTAAGGAAAAAGGTTATTTTTATATTCACAGTAATTTTTTTCATCCTAATTGTTATACAGAACTTCTGCACATTTTTTCCCTGTTTACCTTAAAGTGGTAAAATCATACTTCTGAAAGTGATTTAATGAGATTTTTCCCGTAAGTGAAGTGGAATCTTATGATTTACTATTGTTTTAAAATAAGTTACGGCTGTACTAAGGAGATTTCATTTCATTAGATTCTAGTGATGGCTTTTGATTTCCCTGTTTAATGACAAAGAATATTCATTCTGTGGTCTTTCCTTTTGTGCTTATTCATTTACAAGATGTCAAAGATTCCAGATACAAAGGACCTTGACAGCTCTTTCCTAGGTTTTCTTTTTTAGCCCAGTTTGATAGTGCATTATCTTGTACACAAACATATTCCATTAATTTCTGTGAGAATTGGATACATGCACATAAGGTAATTGTTTCTAAGGCTAAAAATCATTTCTATTCATATCTTAAGTTTTGCTCACCTGTGACTGCAAGACATAAAAGTCACTTAAAAAAGCATAATAGAGCTAGGGTTTTTAAGGAGATGACACTAGACTTTACAGATGTCTGGGAGTCTGTGAGCTTACACAGTTTCCATTTTGCTGCTGGATCCTGCATGGTGGTTACTGGAATAGTGTGGGGTTTGGCTCTGACTGTAGTTTTACCAGAAATTGCACTGCAGTACCACAAGCAAGCTCAGACAATAGACTGGGATGTTGTGGCCCCGAGGTAATTCTCTCAAATTTAAAAAACTTTCCATCTGTATAAAGGCCTATCTGCCACATCACCCAGTGTCAGAGCACTGTGAGTGGGCTCTGACTTCTGATACACTTCCTTTTTGTCCTGTTTTTGTTTACAGGGAGCAGAGGGACAGAGAAAAGGTTGGGCAATGCTCTGGCTCTGTTCCAGGAGGTGTAAACAGATTTCCCAATGTTGGGCAATGGTGGGGTAGCTGGAAGTGGGTGATTGGAGCTGCCCGAGGCAGTGGGAGCCATGGTCCCCTTGGAGTCAGAGTGTGAGGGCTCTGGGTGCTGATGAGTCACCAACCAGTTCCCACTCAGCAGCAGCAGCTTCATTGTGATGTGTTTCAGTCACAAAATCCATGCTCCGTCCCTGTGCCCAAGCTCCGGACCCCAAAAAGTCCGTGTTGACAGTGTTAGACAAACTCTGCAAATCTGTTATTTCAAGTGAGAGTATGCTTATGAAGTAATCTGTTTGTTCTTCTAAGTTCCCCTTAAATCTTTTTGAGATGAGTAGCTCTGAATTTCCTAATACTAGGGGAGAAAAGGGTCTGAAAATAGAACCACTGAGATACATTTGTTGTTGGAGTGAGTACAAGCAGAAAGAGGATTGGTGTCCTTCGTGCTGCTGCTTGCTAATTTAAACTCATTGAGCTGTCTTGGCATGGCTGGAGTGGAAGTGGGGGATTAGAGCCTTGCAGTTAAAAAATGCAAGACATGGCAGCAGCACAAATTCTGGAGAACACTGACATCTCAAAGCAGGAGGCAGACACCCAAACAGGAGACATTTAACAGAAGCCCAAGGTACAACAGGTGGAACAGAATCACAAAGTCCTAGTAAAATACTCAGCTGTTTAGATCTGAGCTTTGGTTTATTTTTTCTCTGATGAGGGGCCACAATGGGGATACAGTTTGTCACTTCCTGCACTGGAGCATCGCAGGACTTCATGGATGGGAATACCATAATTTGGGTGGCTTGGGGCGGTGGTTATGGTAGCACAATGTGTGTCTTTTGTGTATCTCATTTATATTGTAAATATTTAACCTTCCCAGATTTCAGTGAGAACAGGGAAACTTCTTGTTTGCCCGTGGAGACCCCCATCAGACTCATCTGTGGAGAGAAAATAGAAGCTAAAATTAACATGTCTGCTTTCTTGTCCTGCTTATGTATGAATGAAGACCTTGTCAAGAAATGGCCTGCTCTGGCACTAGGGTATATAATAATAATAAATGCAAAAAATTCTCATGAAGGACTTGAAAGTGAGAATTTGAATATGAATTTTGGGGCTGCTTTGTCCCAATTTGAATATGCTTCAAATAAGAACCTTATAAAGCAAGTCATAAAAGTTCATTGCATATCTACATAGTTCTCATAGGGCTCTGCAGAGGGACCTGGAGAGGCTGGATAAATGTGCTGAATCCAACAATGTGAGATTTAACAAGGCCATGCCGGGTTCTACACTTTGGCCACAAGCCCCTGCAGCCCCACAGGCTGGGGACAGAGTGGCTGGAGAGCAGCCAGGCAGAAAGGGACCTGGGGGTGCTGGTCAACAGCCAACTGAACATGAGCCAGAGGGTACCCAGGTGGCCAAGAAGGTGGCCTGGATCAGGAATAGTGTGGCCAGCAGGAGCAGGGAAGTGATTCTTCCCCTGTACTCAGCACTGGTGAGGCCACACCCCGAGTGCTGTGTCCAGTTCTGGGCCCCTCAGTTTAAGAAAGATGTTGAGATGCTCAAATGTGTCCAGAAAAGGGCAGCAAGGCTGGTGAGGGGTGTGGAGTACAAGCCCTGTGAGGAGCAGCTGAGGGAGCTGGGGTTGTTCAGCCTGGAGAGGAGGAGGCTCAGGGGAGACCTTGTCACTCTCTGCAACTCCCTGACAGGAGGCTGTAGCCAGCTGGGGGTCGGTCTCTTCCCCCAGGTAACCAGTGACAGAGTGAGAGGACACAGTCTCAAGCTGAGCCAGGGGAAGTTTAGGCTGGATGTTAGGAAAAAATTCTTCACAGAAAGGGTGATTGTCCATTGGAATGGGCTGCCCAGGGAGGTGGTGGAGTCACCGCCCATGGAAGTGTTTAAAAAGAGACTGGATGTTAGGTTATAGGTTGGACTTGATGATCTCAAAGGTCTTTTCCAGCCTGCTTAATTCTGTGATTATTTCAAATGGGTTAGAGTGAGATGAGAAGGGCAGACAGACGTGGGATAAGAAAAGCAAATAGGACTTTCATGACATTTTGCTTAACCATATATATAATATATTGAGTATTTTTTGTTAAGCTTGTGTTTTATCTTTTATTTCCCAGTCACATAGAAAAAATTACAACATGGCAAGATCCTCGAAAGCCTATGAACCAGATGCTGAATCACGTTAGCCACCGTCATGCAGCCACGTCCACGCCAGTGCCACAGAGGCCCATGGCAATGTCCCAGCCAAATCTCAGTGAGTACTGGATGGCATCTCTCTGGTGAAACCACAAAAGAAATAGGAGAGACACCTTCTCCTGATTTACTTATCAAAGTAATTTCTGGTTCAAGAAGGTAGGTCTGATTCTGCTATCAGACCTAACAGTGTGTTTTCCTCTTCCTTTACTTCATTTTCCCTCTGTAGGGTTAGAGTTGGCAGCAAGTGAATTTGTACTCTTTGAGGTGAAGTTCTAAATCTCATGCCATTTTAGTTTAGAGCCTCTGTGACATATTTGATGTAGTATTAAACATAGAAAATATAGAAAAATAAGCTCTTTCTGTACTTTTGCATTCCAAGATAGTATAAAGCCCCCATAAGACCCTGTGTCATCTCCAAGCTGTTGAATGACCTGTCCACAGTCGGCCCTGTGTTTCTTCAGATCAGAGGGTGTAGCTGGTTTGCTTGGTAGTTCATTTATGGTGGTGGGGTTTTTGTATAATGAAGTTCTGCACTGGAAGCAACTTGCATAATACTAAAAAGTCCGTTCTTCGGTATGAATTATGTACAAACTTTTTATAACTCGTGTGGTTCTCCTGATGTTCCTGTTTAACACTTAAAGTGTTAATTTAATCATCAACTTACATTTGTCTACTCTTGCCAGATATGAGCCTTAGGGGAGATAAAGCCATGAAAATTGAAAATTTTAAAGAAAGTATGTAAGTGGAAGAAAATATTTTCATATGTAATTGAGAATTATAAATAATCCCTAGTATTTCACTTCTGGAGCTTTAGCATTTCTGCTGCTTAAGAAAATGAAAACAGATAGGTGAACTTACAGGTTCAGGATCAAAAAACTATGTCAAATAGGCAGTCTTAAAAACAAGAACAGATTCTTGTTCTTGATTAATTTTTGTTAAGTTTATCTCTAGGTTTTTTGATTATTCGCTTGCAATGTGGTTCATCAGGGCCGTCTCTTCCCATGCCAAGGAAATGGTGAACATTTGCTAATGGTCACCAATAAAGGTAGTGCAATATACATACTTTTGTCTTACATTTATAAAAAAACATCTAGGCTGACCTCTGAGGTAATGAACTTCAGTTCTTTCTTCTACCTTTCTCTCAACCGCTGCCCTGCTTGAATATATTCACTAATGGTGTTGGTTATGTCGCATGATTTCAGTGGCCAGTAGCAAATTTTAACATGAGGGTGGATATCTGCAGAAGAAACCTGTGTAAAATCCGAAAGGTTAGGGTATCTGCAGTGTTACAGCACAAAACTAAAAATTGCTCTGCTGTGACTTCAAACCACAGCTGTGTGTGGGTCAGTCTGTTTATAGCAGTGCTGGAATGACCAAGAGGTAAGAATAGGACTGCAGGTTTTGTGTTCATATCAACTCCTCCACTTACGTTGATATCTGTTACATTGTCCTAGCTAAAAAACAAAGGAGGTGCCCTAAATCAGGACAGTGTACAGCATGCTTTTCCCCTCAGTTTGTTAGGGAAGTGAATGAAAGCCAAATCCTGTACTGAAACACATGTATACTGAATTTTAGAGGAGGATCTTTCTTGAGATACAAAGGATTAGAAATAAAAGTGTACACTTAATGAAGAGTCTGTTCTTGAAAGGACTTCAGGTGCCCAAGAAGGGCATTTCCACAGACTTCAAAACCTGTGCCATCAAATACAGACTGTGTTTCATTCAGCACCCTTCACATATGTATATGATGAAGTTCCACTTTTTGGTAGGTATTTATGCAGTTCTTGGCATAATGGTTCAGATCTGTCATTGAATTTTCCACTGGAAATAGTATGTGAAAATTTACAGTCTCCATATTTATTTATCACAAAAACATTTTGTCAATATGTCTTGGTGAACTTGTTATGTTGTTTTTCAAAGGCATGCTGTGATGCTTTGAGAGCAAGCAAATCTGTTTGCACAGCTGAGTAGGACTTCCAGCACCGTATTATTAATTTCAGCAGTCTGATTTTCCAGTCCACGTTTTTGAACATACTGTGACATTATTTTACTTAAAAATGTCTCTCAAAAGATTTAGTCTAGGAACTGTGTGTGTATATGCATATATATATATATACACACACACACAGAAATTACACAGAAAGATTACAATAATCTGAACAGAATACAACAGCCTCTGAATACTTTGTGTGGCAGTTCAAAATACTCATGACTGCAGTTTCTTCCAGTACTAAAGTAGAATGTGTCTATTTTTAAATTATTGTAGCTGAAAGGAAGGGCTTTTCTGCTGCTTCGTGGTGCCAGCAGTGTTACTGTTAAACCCACGTTCCTGGATCTGCTCCGGCCTGCAGTACTGGCCTGGCAGTCAGACCCTGGAGCCAGAAGTCGGTGTGCCAACATCTCACAGACATCAGAGAAAAGGGGGAACTGGATGTGCAGTGAAGCCACTCTTCTGGCCCTAATTTTGTAGCTTTTTAGCAAATGAAGTCTGTGCATCTGTCTTTTGCTTTAGTTTTTTTGGTTTTTTTACTGTAGGAATAAAAGAAGTTTTTCTTTTGAAGATGTGCCATGATAAAAGATTTAAGTATTTCAGATCTACACACTGGGCTTCACTTCCGATTACTAACATGTGTTTTCCTTGCTGTACTTCTTATGAAGAGGAGGAAGGCACTTATAAACATTTTATCAAAGCACAGAGTGTGACTTAGTAATACCAAATCATAGTATGCCTGTGCTGGAAACATAGAAGCACATAGTGAAAGTTAGTTTAATACTTTAAAAAATCTGCTGTATTTTTCTACATTTTTTTCTTACTGTGGTTTTATGTCATCTATTCACGAGGTCTACATGAAACTACACACTTCATCAGTGTTACTTTTCACGCTAACGTTTAAAGCTCTGCCTTTTAAGTGTTATAGAACAAAAGCATCAGAAGGTATTTATTCCTTTGATGAATCGTGTTAAATTTACAGAAAAGTAATATATGCTCTGCAAGTTTCTGTGCTCATTTGCTCCCCACCACTAAATTCAGTGAAGTTTCAGGAAGGAAAAGGGAAATTTGTCACAGAGATTGAAAGCATATTCTTGCAGGTTACCCTATATTCAGACTTGTTCAGTCTGCTTTTTCTAAACATTTTATTGTTACTGTTCTTCTAAGACAGTTTGTAGATGTACATACTAAGGAAAGAACAACATTAATAGGAATCTTTTAACTGTATGTTTTGTTGTTGGAAGCAACAGGAAAAGTTATCAGCCTTTGACTGAAGACAAGCAGAAACATTGTATTTCATTTTGTGACTTCAAAAATCACATTTACTGTGCTGTTGAATCTGCATAGGTCTTAATTTTCTGCTCGTTCTAAAACAGAGTCTTTTTCAGCTACTTGATAACGTATTAACTATCTCTTGCCAGTTGATTATTGTGGTAAAATTAAGGGCCACATGTGGAAGGAGGGGTTACTGTACACCCTTGGTTTAGGTGTCAGGTCCTTGAACAGGCACACCAATCCACAGGGATTTCCTGTGCCTGAGAGGAAGGAGAGAGCAGTTGCAGTGCACTAAGCTAAGGGTCCCACTGCTGCCTGATTAAAGGCCTCCTGTGAGAATGCCTGAGTCCAAGCTACAGACACTGTTCTGCCTTCATGGCATTCTCTGGTGTAAGATGATTGTAGAGGTTGATTTTGAGCTGTGTGTAGAATGATTTAGGGGAAAAATTAGATATTACAAAAGTTTCTTTTGCAACAGTTTTTAATTAAATGCTGCTTGCTTTGTAGTCTTTCTCTATTCTACATTATGCAACACTCAAAGGCATTGTTATTTCCATCCTTCTTCCTTCAGACTGTTTTAAAGAGATTTCTTTTGTGATTGTACTCTTCATCCAGTAGGTGAGAACAATCTGCTCTTCATTTAAATGTTTTCCAAGTTCAACAGTTTGCAACTTACTTGGACATAAAATAATAAACTGCTCTAATGGTATTTATGTTTTCTCTGTAAGTTAGCCTGAACTTATATGTAAGTTCCTTAAAAAGCTCATACAGAAACAGACTATCTGCAAAAAAACTCTTAAGACTTTGTAGGCAAAGTGACCCACCCCAGACACAGTTGGAGGTGGGATTTGGGCCTCAGAGCAAACAGCAGCTGCAGCTGACTGACAGGGAGGGAGTGACAAGGGCTGGAGCACAGAGATGGGCAGAGCTGTGTTTATGTGGATCACTTATGTGTTAGAGCTGATACATCTTCTCTTACCAAATCTGTTTTTCCCCTCGAAATGTATTATTTTCTATGTAAGTTTGGAAAAGATGGTCTTTCAAGGTCCCATCTGACTGGGGCTATTCAATGATGATGGTTGATAACTTGATGATTTCACAATTCTTAAGTCATTATCTTAGTACATGATGTCTGTTGGCCCAGGTAATGCTGCCTTCAGAAGATGTACCCAGGTTGTTCTTAATTCTGTACTGACATAATACCTTGTAACTATGTATTCTGTTAGATGAGTTAAGTAATATGCACATTTTCAGGGAAAAATCATCAAGATTCTTAATGTTATAGTTACTGAGGTTTGCAGTGTTCCTGTGCTCTATCTATATCTGGAGCAGATAGTTTTACTTTATCTCTGTGATGCTGGGCTATCAGTTATCTGCTAGTGACATCTTCAGAAGGGTTTGATAAGAACCTGTGGACTCATTCAGATGTACTGAATGGAGAGATCAGTATTAATGTTGGGAGCTCTCAAAAGTGAGGATGCCTGTTCTGAGGTAAGGAAAGCAGCTGGATGGGTTTGCACACACAGCTGAGGCCTTGCAAAGCAAGTTAAGCTTGTGTCCATCACAGAACAGCTCAGGTGGGAAGAGGCCGGGAAGAGGCCTTGCCAGGTCTCTAACCTGGCCTCCTGCTGAAGGCAGGGTCAGTGGTGGGACCAGGGCAGGAGTTCAGGGCTGTGTGCACTCAGGTGCAGAACTCCTTTGTGACAGAGGAGATGGTTCTCCTGTAATTCTTATGTGTTCGTCAGGGAGGAGACTGGCAACACGAAGGAAATGGGTGCTGTATCATCAGAATTGAGTGGGGCAGTTTCAGAACACTTAAGAATAGAGAGGAGTTTCTGGTAGAGGGAGAAGGATGCTAGATGTACTTTAGTTTGCACTTTCACCTTATCAGATCATATGTAAATATAGAGTAAAAGAAAAATAAAACATGGCCCATCTCTGGCAGAAGCTGGTAATACTTATTTTATAGATCAAGCAGTTCAGGCAGAATGCAATGGAAAGCCCACTGTTAATTTGTTTAGTGTCAGTGTATGCATCGATCCTGAGAGTTCAACCATATTAACTTCTTGTGTCAAGCTCCAGGTGAAGAACTATTTGATTTTTGGTTTTCCCTACTAAAGAAGAGAAACTTACCTCTGCCGAGACCCACTAGCAGGCATGACCCAAGTGATAGGAGCAGGCATGGCTTTCACTATTAATTCACTGATTCTCTAAGGTGAAGGACATCAGGTATTACACAATAGAATTTTTTGATGTGATGAGCCTCTTAAACTGACAGCTAGTTATTAATAGAAAATCATCCATGAATCTAAAAAGTTTAGCTGTCAGCTGTATTGCTAATGGTACTTTAATTGGGTCTAGACAACTGGGTATTACAATACTTTGCATCTGCTTTATTTTTTTTTTTAATCAGACAGGAAATCCAAACAATAAAACAATGCAATAATCCTGTCTAGGAGCAATAAACACATGAACCAAAGTTTCCATTTCCTGCTGTGATAAAAGAGGTGTAGCTCCTATAGTTTATGGATGATAAAAGGGAGTTTTGGTTACTGTGTCAAAGTAGGTCTCTGGAGATAAGAATGCAGAAACTCCCAAAGTGTTCAAAACGAGGTGGTATATATTTTAGTGTTAGCTAACATTCATGAAGCAGATTTTGCAAGCCTTATTTTGCATTGGCCAAAAATGTGGCTAGAAATCTGTGACATTGAGAGAAACATATACCCTCACACCACCTTCACGGGGGAAAGGCTTCCTGTTCCAGGTCATTTTTAATTACTGGATATCCTGAAAGAAGCAAACACAATTCATTTGTGGTTAGTGTGAATAATCTTGACACCTGCTTCTGATGATTACTTACTGGAGAGCTGAAAGCACTGTAGAGGACTTGCAGATGCAGCTATCAAAAGAATGAAGGGATTTTGGTTGGTTGTTTCAACCTCTAACAAATAATTTATCAAGCAGATTTCAAATGGAGTAATTTTTTTATGTTTTAAGGACAGTGGTTAATAGTTCCAGAGACTAATAGGAATGAACTTCCTAAATTAGATCCAGATGTCTCAAATGGCACACACCTTTCAACCAGCAGTTGACTGTCTAGTAAATCTGAAATGTTAAAAGTTGATGTGTTCAAGAAGGATGTTGGCATTGTTTCAAAATCTAGTAATTTTTAATTTTGACACAAAGAAGGTCCTGTTGGTGTAAGCATTTCCCCTCAAGGTTAGTAACCCAAATGTGTGCCAGTGCAAGAGTGGAGCTTAATTTGTATAGCTTCAAAGTGAATGAAATGCAAAAACTGAAGATTGCATGAAACAAAAGTAAAAATAATTTAATAAATATTTTTATGAGTAATTAGTCATTAGCATTAAAGCTGTCTCCACTCAAGTAGTCTCCACCATTATTGGTTGTTACTGATTTATTGTTAAAAGTACTTGCAGAGTAAATCTGTAATCTTTTAAATAACTTCCTGCTAAATCATAGTTTTGATGTTTCACCTGCAGGTTGTTCATTTTTGTTTTTTTAAGCTTAAATCATTGAAGACAGACAAGATTAGGTAAATATGAATATCACAGAACTTAACAGTTGAAACTGTTGAGAAATCTCTGTTTAGCTATTTTCAGCTCAGAAATCTGAATAAAGGAGTCTCTGTGCACTGGGGTAGTGCAACTTTTTGCTTTAATACTTTACAGATTTTTGGAACAGAATGCAGCAGAACTGAAAAGCAGCATTTTTTGCTGACCTTGTTGGAAGGCTGATTCTGTTTCTGGGAAATAAATGAAACAAGCAGTTCTTTGTTGGCTGAAGTGGACAGAGAAAAGGAGGGGAGCCCAGTCTTTTTTCTCTACAGTGTCGTGGCTAAGTCAGAACTGTAATATGGCTGGGTTCATTTTTTCTTTTTTTTTTAACCTCTGTAGGCATTTGTTTTTCATCAGACTGTGTTGCGTGACACCTGGCTCTGGCCAGTTCATCTGAATTCAGCTCTAGGCTGCCTACAAACAGAGCAGAATGATCCACAGTTACATCCAGACAGTTCTGACACTAAAGCAGTAAAAGTTGGCACAATCAGTTAAATATTTATGTCAGAAACTATTTACACTTGCATGTTTTGGCTTCTGCAACTTGCAGAATCCCTTGCCCACAGAATAATCCTTGCTTAGTCTGTATCCAGCAAAGTCATCAGAAGAGAGGTCTCCTACAGTGTCAGAAAATCTAATTCACTAGAACATCATTATTAATTTAAAAGCAAACCGAAGCAGTTAAAGAATTCTTTCTATTTTCATGCAGCTGGAAAAACAAAATTACACAAGTCTAACTAGAGATGTGAACTAAATAGCTGTAACTTCATGGACTGCAACAAAACTGTGGCCACATAGTCCAGGTTTGGAACTTAGCTCCATACTTTTACTTGGTTCCATTTGGGCTGGATAATTGTGCAATGGCTGTTTATTGAAAAGACTTACCTCATTTTGCAAAATAGATTTGTTTTTCCCCAAGAGAACTGAATTCAAGGCCACCCTGTGCCTGTCTGCTGGAATGATGAATACTTTTCATCTCTTATGTTCAATCTCCTTTACGACAAAGTGGCAGGTTTGAGCTTTTTTGTATTTTTAATTTGCGTAACCTTAGAAATGTTACATTGGAGTGCTGTACCCTGCCTAGTGTTACCTATAGTGTTGTATATAGAACTGTATGAAGATCTAGCCCAGATCTGGTAGAAAAGCCCTCCAAGATCATTGAGTCCAGCCACTAATCCAGCACTGTCAAGGCTACCACTAAACCATGTCCTCAGATGCCTCATCTACTTGGCTTTTAAATCCCTTCAGGGATGGGAACTCTGCCACTGCCTTGGGCAGGTGTGCCAGGGCTGGACAACCCTTTTGGTGAAGAAATTTTTCCTAATATCCAACCTAAACCTGCCTTGGGATGACACTCTGGTGTCAATCTCTGTGTTGTACTCTCTGGAACACCTGGTTTTGGAAGCATGTCGGCGAGATTGTTTGGATCTGCTTGCATGCTTCCACAAGGTTCAGAAGAATTTGTTATTTTGGCTTTGCACTACCTCCAGGTAATAAAGCTGCCTTTAGATCCAGGCTGGCCCTAGAGATAGCCCAGGGCTAATCCACGCCTGGTCCATACAGCTAGGTATGATCTGTGGCAATAATAAATCTGATTTGGGTCCTGAAGAGATCATAGAGTTAAAGTTTTGAAAATTCACTGTATTTCACTCCTGGCTTATCTGGAGGATATCGGTGCTGAATGCTATTCTTAGCACCATAAACAGGAAGAAATCTGTCTCAGTTAAATCAAGAGTCTACATAGTGTCCTTGGATTGCTTAATATCACAAATGCCGGGCTTGCCTGTACAATTGCAGACTTCTTCACTGGAAATGCATGATACCAACAAACGCTATGTTTACACAAAACTATGAGGTGCCCAAGGGGTTTGTGGAACCAAAAATTTTAAGGTGGTTCTGTTCCTCGCAGTTTTTAACTGTTGTGTACAATCTGAACATTTTCACCAGTACCTTCCTGTGGTCACCAGGCCGTGTTCTCAGTCAGCCTGTCCCTTTCTGAATTCCCAGCTCCCTTAACTAGAACCAATGTGCTTGTTCAGCATGACTGGCTACTACTGTTTTCTTAATTTTTCTGGATGTTTTAGTTAATTTTCCCTGGTGATTAAAGACATTTCACTATTAGTTTACTATGAGAAACAATATTTCCTGAGAACCACAGTGTTCCTTTCTGTGGATGTTTCCTGTCTTAAACTGGGGGCTCTTTGCATATGTAAGACTACCCATAAGTTACTGTGTCTGTAGTGTATCTGTACCATCTGCTTACAAAAGGTACTGTTTCTCACTTGACATCTATGGAGTTGTTTCCCTGTCAAACCCTTGTGAATATCCTTTCAAAGGGAGGAATTACTGGGTCATTTCCAAATCTGAATACCGTAAGAGATAAGGTTTCAGTTGTTAATCTGCTGGTAGTTATTCTTAAAATAATTGATATAGATCTGTCAATAAAGAAAATGTTAAGTTGAAAACAGTTTTACCAGATTACTGCCTACATATACACATTTATAGAGGAATTTTATAGAGGAATTAAAAAAGCCTTATGTGTCATTTACTACATCATTAGGTAAATGTTTGAACATGTCAGGATGAATATAAATACTTGCTGTATTGTAAGCTTTCCTGTTTAATACACGTGGAACATTAAAAATCATTTATTAAGCAATTGCTAGTGCAAATCTTGCCAGATGGAGTAGTTCCCTCAGTCATTTGAAATACAGTAATTGTGATAACTGTACAATAAGTGACCAGTGTGTGTCCCAGGTACCTGAGCTGTCGTGTCTCCCACAGTGGTGAACGGCCCCGCGCAGCTGCTCCCCAGCACAGCCCTGCCGCAGCAGAGCCGCCCCCCGCAGCCCCCCACGCTGCTGGCCCTGCCTGCAGCACTCACCACGCAACAGCAGCAGCAGAAGCTGAGGCTCCAGAGAATCCAAATGGAGAGGGAGCGGATTCGGATGCGTCAGGAGGAGTTACTGCGACAGGTAACACCTAGGATACTCTTGTTTTGTTCAAGAGCTTTTAGTTCA
Organism: Neodrepanis coruscans; assembly: GCA_013400695.1. Lineage (NCBI taxonomy): Eukaryota > Metazoa > Chordata > Aves > Passeriformes > Philepittidae > Neodrepanis > Neodrepanis coruscans. The sequence goes on from VYZS01049664.1 coordinate 32,806, forward strand.
CTGCATCCAAATTTTTACCAAGTACAGTTAGTAGCTTAATTACTTTATGTCAAGATCAACCATGGTTTTAGGTAAGGGTAACCAAAAAGCTAATATAAATAGAAAGTTTCATTTATTTTTCTCTGAAATAGCACTTGAATAGGACACAGAATGGTCATTGGTCAGAGGTTACAGAGCTGGAGTGTTTCTTACTTGCTCTAATAGTTGTGTGAGAACTAAATTGCGGTTTGCATCTGTTCATAAGCAACTAAAGCAACTATCACCAATTCCTTGGCAGTTTACCTTGGTTTGCATAGGAAACCACGTTCATACTTTGCTGAAGATAAAGACAGAGCATACAGAGTTGTTCTTGAATCTGATCCAAACTTTCTTAATTTGCACCCTTTGCCTTTGAGTTCAGATAAAATCACATTCACATCTTACATTAATATCCCTTATCTGAAGACTTGCCAGAGCTGGTTATTTGTGGATGTTTTGTTTATTGTTCTGTTTCTTAAGTTTCAGCTCTCTATAGTGACTCACATTGTATGAAATAGATAACTAGGTAACTTCCCTTGTACTGCCTAAAGAAAATAAAGTTTTAACAGTTGTGTTTCATCTGGTATGGGTGACTCCAACAGTGACGTTGTGTTTGCATGGCATATTAATCAGATTCCTTAATGAAAAAAAATAACCTGTTTCCCTCAGGAGCAGCATGAAAGACGTACACTTTATCAAGAGGAGTACTATTATTTGTGGCCTTGCAAATGCTGCAGCTAACATTTCTAAGTATCTTTGAAAATATTAACTTTCATAAGATCAAGGTGGTGGTCTCTGACATGAGCAGTGGTCTCAGGTCTTTTGGATACCTTCTCCTTTGCTATCAGGAGCTCAGAACATGATAGAGATGGGTGTGAGAAGAGTGTGGGGATATCTGGTATGAGCTTAGTCATCGTCATCATGCTAACAACATGTTTAGCTGTTTTTAGTCTCTTTGGCTCTGTTCTTGTTTCAGGACAAGAGCAAGTTAAGCTTCAAAACAGTTGTGCCATTAACACAAGGGCTGGTTTCCCTGCTTTGTTGACTTTGAAACTGATACGTGCACTGCACTCTGCAGCTGTGCTGTACTCAATCAAGTGGGACACCAAGCGCTCCGCTCTCCGATGCAGCTCCTGGCAGTGCTGTTTGTGAGCAGCCAACACAGCCTGCTCCAAGCTCTGAGCACGTTTCAGGTTGCTGATATGCTCTTTCAGGGCTGTCACCCGACCCTACAAAGCTACAACCTGCTGGTCAAGGGCCTTAAGTCTCGTGAGCAGAGACCACCCCACTCTGCCTGCTAACGTATGGTCAGACACACGCATCGACTCCCCCGGCAGTGTACGCAAAACTGCTTTGATCATCTTCAGGACAGCCTCTGTCACAGACTGTATGTTGAGCCAGGCTTCCAAGGGGGTCATTGTCACCCAAAAAGCAGCTGAGGGCCCCAACAGTCATTGTCAGGCCAGCTGACGTCACGGGGAATCACTGGCACAGCTTCCCCAGTCCATGACCTTCTCCACAGCCACTGCATGGTTACACTGGGAAGAGCAGTCAACTATGCCAAAATNTTGGATACCTTCTCCTTTGCTATCAGGAGCTCAGAACATGATAGAGATGGGTGTGAGAAGAGTGTGGGGATATCTGGTATGAGCTTAGTCATCGTCATCATGCTAACAACATGTTTAGCTGTTTTTAGTCTCTTTGGCTCTGTTCTTGTTTCAGGACAAGAGCAAGTTAAGCTTCAAAACAGTTGTGCCATTAACACAAGGGCTGGTTTCCCTGCTTTGTTGACTTTGAAACTGATACGTGCACTGCACTCTGCAGCTGTGCTGTACTCAATCAAGTGGGACACCAAGCGCTCCGCTCTCCGATGCAGCTCCTGGCAGTGCTGTTTGTGAGCAGCCAACACAGCCTGCTCCAAGCTCTGAGCACGTTTCAGGTTGCTGATATGCTCTTTCAGGGCTGTCACCCGACCCTACAAAGCTACAACCTGCTGGTCAAGGGCCTTAAGTCTCGTGAGCAGAGACCACCCCACTCTGCCTGCTAACGTATGGTCAGACACACGCATCGACTCCCCCGGCAGTGTACGCAAAACTGCTTTGATCATCTTCAGGACAGCCTCTGTCACAGACTGTATGTTGAGCCAGGCTTCCAAGGGGGTCATTGTCACCAAAAAAGCAGCTGAGGGGCCCAACAGTCATTGTCAGGCCAGCTGACGTCACGGGGAATCACTGGCACAGCTTCCCCAGTCCATGACCTTCTCCACAGCCACTGCATGGTTACACTGGGAAGAGCAGTCAACTATGCCAAAATGTAAGGTAAAATAACTCAGGTACCCCCAAAATGCCAGGCAGTGGAAGGACTTAAGAAAAATTTAGTTTTCAAAGGCAAGAACGCTGGTTGATGGTGTGTGTACATGCCAGGCATGATGGAATGCCAAAACCTTTTCCTCTCCAAGCCTTCTTAACAGCATGCCTCCCCCTGTTTGCGGGGGCTCCAAGGTCGTCTGTGAAACAGTTATCTTTTCAGGGAGTAAACTGTTCTGAAAGGCTAGAGAGGGAAATAAATCCAAGCCTAAGCTTCCCAGCTATCAAAGGTCTCTTGAGCAAAAAGAGAAGGAATTCTTAAATCAGCCTATCTTCTCGCCATCTCTTGTGCAAGGTCTGCTCACCCTCCTTCACATTATTGATGAAGAGATTAGACCACTCCTCCTCAATGAAAAATCAATTGGAAACATAGCAAAACATAACATTTTAGCCACAAAAAAATGTTAATCCTTTCTGAACTTGGAAGAGAAGTTGGAAATGAATGACTGATTCAGTGGAGAAAAGTTTTCTACTAGGATTTAAATTAAATACTTACTCTGCTTATTTCATTAAAAAATAGTAAGTGAAGAAATTAGCTTAAAAATAGGTAGAGATTTATTATTTTAAGATCTTAGATTATTTGTTTGGAACATCTAGCCAGCCAACCTCTGTCTAGCACTCTGCACCACTAGATGTCATGGGTGATTTGCCGAGGTAATGCTGGAAGAATTTATCTTTCAGGAGGAGTTGTGAAACAAGTTTTCTTTGGCTCTGTTTGCTTGTTTGTCATCCTACAGGCAGTAGACATGAGATGGGTCATGAAGCAGATGCTTATTATTAGGCAGAGTGTTCATTCTAAAGATTTTCCGATCTCAGTCTTGGTTCCAGTGGTTTTCTTCTAACGTGTTAAGTACTTTATGGTTGCTGAACTATGGAACTGGCTTCCAGACATGGTAAAACAGACAGAGATTCTGCAGGGCTTTAAGCCAGCACAGGTGGGTGTGAGAGATGCTGTCTGTCTACATCAGGATTTTCTTCACGTGAGTGTAAACAAATAGTCATCAGTAACATCTTCATAACTGCTTTCCTCCTGTTGTGTATGCTGTGTGTTCACTTGTTACAAGACTACAGTACTTCTGAGCTGTTGGAGTAACTCTTCCCGTATATTTATTTGCCTTTTCAGGAAGCTGCTCTATGCAGACAACTTCCTATGGACTCAGAAAACATGGTCCCAGTTCAGACAGCTGTGAACACCCCTGCCATGACACAGGACATGAGAACTGTTACAAATAATGGATCTGATCCTTTCTTGAACAGGCAAGTTAATTCTTCTTCATTATACAATTGCAGCTGTTGCCTTCTCTAAACTGTGAAAGCTGTCTCTCTGAAATAGTTCCTATATCACCTTCTTTTGTACTTACTGTAAACAGGGAGTATGGCTGAGTGGCTGACCTAAAGTCTTTCAGTTTATGCTTCAAGAAGGAATCTTAGAAAAACAAATAAATTGTAACAGGTATTTTTAATTTAGTGTTGGGGTATGTAGAAGACTAAGTGAAATATCACCTAAGTATCAATTCCTTCCGTTTTTTAGGCTTTCAGAACTGGTTTTATCTAGAGAGTTGTATAAACATATGTGTATTTCAAAATTTAGGCATGGCCTCACTTCAGTTGCTTTTTTATTTGGATCAGTGTGACCCAAATACACTGTTGGCTAATCAGTGGCCAGCTTTTGAGAGTGAGGCTTAATGACTGTCTTCCAACACTGTGCTCAGGGACTGTGTCTACCAGAGCATCTTTACTGAAGCTTTTTCATGTTTCAATTTGTAGTGGGCCATACCATTCCAGGGAACAGAGTACGGACAGTGGCTTGGGATTAGGATGCTACAGTATACCAACAACACCTGAAGATTTCCTCAGCAACGTGGATGAGATGGATACAGGTAGAACACTCTGATTTAGCTTGAAGTATAGTCATATTAATAACTTTGTGTTAAGAACTTTTTTCAGTTATTCCCTGTGGACAGCATTGCCCTGGGTTCAGAGAAGAGGAGGTGTACAGGAGGCTCCTTTGCTGCTCCCTGGACAGACCAGGGAACAGACTTGGAACTGTCCTGCCTCCTAAGTGGAAGCCCAGAGCTGGGTGCTTTGGGCGCTGCTGGAAAGGGCCTTTTGTGCTTTTGAGAGCAAAGCAAGGATGTGAAATGAACTCTTAGAAGAACATGCATTGTGCACCCAAATACAGTTTTGGGGTAACGTTTGTGGTGGGTAGGAGTGCTCACAAGTGCTCATGGGACAGGGGGAGTCTGAATTTTATGTCAATTCTGTTGTTCTAAATTACCCACAAGAAGAGTTTGGTATTTCAAAAGTTCTTCTTTACTTTTTCTAGGAGAAACTATAGCACAGACAACAATGAACATAAATCCACAACAAACACGTTTCCCAGATTTCCTCGACTGTCTTCCAGGAACAAATGTTGATCTTGGGACTCTGGAGTCAGAAGACTTGATCCCTATTCTCAACGATGTGGAGTCTGTACTCAACAAAAATGAGCCCTTCCTTACCTGGCTGTAATCAAACACTGCTATTTGGCCTACAGTGCAATTCACATTTTCTTTTCCTCTTGAGGTAGAAGAAGAATATGTGAAAATTCTCAAGAGATACGTACTGCCTTAATGACTTTTCTTATATCATCTTTATGGTCAGTTTAATCTCTGCCTGGATTTGATTGATAATAGTTTAAATATAAAATACATATTTTTGTATATATCTAAAATACATATATGCATATATATTTCTTTTAAAGAAAGCACACTACTTTAGACATCTGTGTGCTTCTTGACCTTTTCAGACCAGGCAGAAATGTTTCACTTTACAGACAGAAAGTGGCTGATGTTTGTGATGGATCTCCTGATTATTGATTGACATCTCAGATCCTTTGTGAACCACAAAAGATAACTACTAGGTCACTTGGTTCAAAAACTGTGCACAGCATGAGGTTAGGAGAGCAGTTTTATTACTGTGTTTATGACAATAGTATCAGAAGCTTTTTTTAATCAACTTACTTAAGCCTTAAATTTTGTTTTTTAGTTCGTAGTAACTAACTGTGCCTTATGGAATACAGATTAAATCTGATCCATATCTGTCATAGTAATTCTCATTATATATTTGTAAAGGCACAAACAATACTGTAGCAATTTCTTTTTTTCAGTATATTACTGTGTATTTTCAGAAAATAAATACTTCCAATCTGAAAGTACCAGAATTTTTTAGCAACATTTTTACACTAAAATATTGTTGCAAAATAAACCAGGCTGGTACTGACTGCTGCCTTTTAAAAACAAAGCAATGTATTATAAACAAGCATTTTTTAAAAATTATTAGATTTTTATGTTTATTATATTAAGCACTACAATTTTGTAACTTAACACATGAACGAACAATTTTTTATAAATGTAAAATCTGTGGCAAGTATCTTAAGTGCAAAAATATTCTTTTAAATTAAATCAGGTCTGCAGAATGTGGCACAACTTGTTGATGTCATATGCAGTGGGAAAACCCCCTTGCTTATACTGTTTTCAGTAATGTTTTTAACTGACAATGTCAAAATACATGTAGTTATATACATGAAAAAAACCCAGTAACTTTATCAAGGCACTGCTAAAGCAGCATCGGGACTCGCCTGCTAAAGCTGCTTAGTTCTTGGTCTTTCATTTAATGTTCTTGGTGCACAGGACACAAGGTGTATGCTGTGTGTCTCTACCTATTGGATATCCTACAAACACTTCCTTACCAGAGGTTTGGGACTGAGAAGACATCAAGGAGCTTGCAGTTCCCCTGAAATGGAAATGAAGTCCTAAAAATTCTTAAATATTTTGAAAGGCATTAAAACATTTCTCTAAGTTTAATCCAGGCTATATAAAGAGAAGAGATGTAGCAGTAAGTGTAAATGTGTATTTGCCACATCTGATAACACTTTACAAGGTCTTACTGATGTGCCAGAATACTGATCACTAAAGACTTTTTTCCATCTGGTTGGGTGAAGGTAGGTGAAAAGGTCAGAGATAAAGTGATGGGAATACAGAGTAGGTTTGGAAGACAAATGATGGGGTAATAAATGTAGGTCCTTGCTGGAAAGGGTGGCTGCAGACAGAGACACATAGAAAATGTGTCTCTGGTGTTCAGTGAAAAACATTAACAGAAGCACTCAGTAAATGACCCTGTCTGTGATGAACTGCTGAGTGTAGGTGGTGTCACAAGATGGAAAATAAAAAGCACACACATTAACATTTAGAAAAGAGATGGAAGGCAAAGACCTATAGTTGTGAAGTTTTATTGCCTAGAGAAAAGTAGCTTTTTTAAATGTTTTGGTTTGGGTTTTTTTGATAGAAAAAGAGATGTAACAGCAGAGTTGTGTCTGCACAGAATTTAATTACTGAATGGGCATTGCATTTCTTTTATTCTTTTGGAGGGGCTATTACTTGGGGGGGGTGGGGGGTGGTGTTTAATTATTTTTGCTAGTACTAACTTTTGAGATAGCACAAAAGTTCTTTCGAACAAACAGGGGACCTGTCAGGACTGAGCAATATTACTGTAATTAGCTTTAATCTCTCTCTCTTGAGGATTTCTTGAGATTGTCAGCCTGAATGAAAAAGAGATGGTCCTAAGGCTTTTTTCTTTAGTGTCATGACTGATTTTGGTAAAGAACTGGAGATTTTTTGGGGCAACTTGCAAGGCCAGGTTTCCAGCACTGCTGGGTTGATCTCCACAGCAGCTGGAGATCTGAGTGCTGGTGTGATTCAGGGGATCGTGCTCATCAGCAGGTTAGAGAATGCAGTTTGTTCATTTGGTAGTAAATCTGCATCATTGAACATGTAAGTTTGTCATAATAAAAGATATTCTGAGCCAGTTGTGCTCTGGGCTACTGTGGGTGCTGATTCCTGCCTGGCCACATGCCATTGTCAACAGTCAAAGCTGTGCTTCCTACAGGGAAAATTGATGCAGCTTTCTAGTGAAATCACATCAGTTATTTATCAGAATTGTGAACCTGCAAGCTTGATTCCTTTTTCATTGGTGTTTCTGGTGGTTTAGTGTTTTGGTGCAAAGACCTTAAAATGGTAAAGCAATCATAAGCAAGCATTTCTGTGATACTTCGATAAAAAATTAGCAGCAGATCTGAAACAGGAGGGTGCTGTGCACAAAAACTGTTCAGGGTGAAACAGCTGCCAGAATCTTAGGTGAGATCTCTACTCAGTCATGAAGCAAATGGTAGTTAAGTTAAAAGTGATTCTTTACACTGTCAGCTTCTCATTTTTTTAATGGAGAGGATGTATCAGATGAAGTGTAGCAACAATAAAATCTATTTTTCAAAGTTCTCTTTTTTAAAAAGTCTCTTGTTTTAAGCAGGATTATGGCAGAACTTTTCAGTATTCAAAGCATATGTAAGATGAAATTTATTGCTGACAATATGTCACTGTACTATTTCAGGTTTTGAACATTTACTGTAGTAAATGTACACTGTCTACTTGTAGCATAAATACAACCAATGTGCCAGCTGGACAGTTTTGCTGTGACCATCCCTGAGGGTGGCATATGTAAGTCTTGGTGATACTGAAGTAATGGAACATTAATTACAGTTTGTATTCTGGTAATACTGTTAAATTGTAACTTGGGGAGGGATTGGGTTTGACTTTTTGACAACAAATGCTGTTTGGGGTAAGGGAAACCTTTAAATGTCTGTTTTAATTACAGAAAAATGTGGGTGGGTGTTCAAATAAATTTGTTTTCTAATATATTCTTCCATGTACATGCTAGTTCTTTAACTATTTTATGTACTTTTTTCATTTTGTTATATGACATGTGTGAGCATTTGTTTTTAATATTTAGTACCTTGCAATAGATTGTATGTATCAAAAGCAATGAGATCAAACAGTCAGATCAAACTGTTGTATTTAGGGTTTGATTCTGTTTTTTTATTATTTCTTTGATCTTGTACATGAAAAACAAATACAAATGAACTTGAAAGATTTTGGATGCATTTTGGTTTTTTTTAAATAGTTTCTTTTTTTTTTTTTTTTTTTTTTCGGATTTTAGTACGTGCTTCCCAGGGAACTGTAGAACACTGATTGCAATAAAGGTGCAGACCTGCTAGTCTGTGAAAAAGGCATAAATATTGAATAAAAATATTAGCACTTAGCAAGTCAAACGGGTTATTTTACCATTATGTTTCCATTTATTAGTAGTTGTTGTTATGGCTGTTAGTGGTGGTTGCAGTTTTACTTCGAATGCTTACAACATGCTCTCCAGTGCCACCATTACTTGTTTCTTTTAGTGGTACCTTGTAATTCATAATTCACTGACACAAGTGCTGGTTTACAATTTGTTCAATACTGTTATTTCTGAGCAGAATCATTAGCACCGAGTCCATTTGCTGTTAAGTTCTTTATGGGGGCTTAAATAGTGCATTGTTTTCAATTAGATCCCTTGTTCAGGAAGTTTCTTAAATTCTGCATTTGGAAAATATTTGTCTTCTTTCTTAGGAGCAAGCCATGAAACTAAACATCCTGGGTTTCTGTTTGAATGTCTGGTCTTCACTATCATGGTACATGACATGAGTGATTCAAGGTCCAGTTCAGATGTTACTATTAATTAATTTTAATACTTGTCCTTGAATCATTGCCTTCCATAATTTATTCCAACTAATTGTTAGAATGTCTCTTAACAGTATCTTGCATTTACATAAAAAAAGCTCTGGAACCTCTGTCAAACATAAATGCCAAGTGTTGTATTAGCTTCTGACACTGTTTGGATACGTGTGATTGTAAATTCTTGGTTTGTTTACTCAGGGATATGAATCTAATTTCTATGGCAGAAATACTGAATGTGTGTTTGTAAAGGTCAGCTCACAAGAGCTCAGAATGTATCTCTCCTTCCAAGCTGCTCGTCAGTGCTCTCTGCACTCTTGCTGCTCCTGGATGTCATCAGCTTCACCCAGAAGCTGTGCTAAAACCACTCATCGAGGAGGGATTTCCTGAGGTTGGGGTGCCCCTGTCCATAGTGCCGCCGTCGCAGATGCTGTTGGAAGAGCAGCCCCACGGCCGTGCCCTCCACCAGCCCCTCCCGTGGGTTCAGTGCAGCCCACACGGACAGCCCCGGAGCCGGTGTCTCTCCCAGACCGGCTGCCCTGCATCACCTTGGCATTCCATGGACTCCTGTCTGGAGGGCAGTTCACAATGCTGTTTGCACTGTGAATTCCGTTACAATCTTTCTTAGCTGGTACCCAAAAGCTCAGTCTTCTCTCAACCAGTATCTCCACGAGGTACCTCATAATCCCTAATTGTGGGTGCCTGAGGTCACACAATTTACCAGAAAAATTAAGGCCTTATGTTAAGGTGGGGTTGGCTTTGTTTTGTTTCTTCAGAAAACAACATTCCTTGTAAAAAGCTGTTTACAGAATTCGCTGGGGGGGTGGGGGCCGCCCGAGGCTCCTCGGATTGCTTAATTTTCAGTGCCTGCTAAGGATTCTTTCCGGTTTGTATTGTTAGGCTCCACAGGTGAGAGCAATCTGTATCTCAGCAAAGCATCCTGCAGCAAATTAGCTGAGATAACGTGCTGCTTCTCAGATGAGGATGTCTATAAGAAAGTCCCTTTGTGTTGGCAGGGCTCTTGTAATTTCAGTAAAGTAGTGTATCCTGATCTAGTGAAAAAGTAATTTGGCAAAAAAAGAAAAGTTCAGAGGTGTTTTTCCCGGATTCTTATTCATGGTCATCACCGTGATACCAGTGTCCACCCTCTGGGGCAAAGGTTAGGGTTAGGGTATCTGTGTAATGGAATAAATCAGTCTTTCCACCCTCAGACAGCTGGGGTTACTCCAGCGTTTGCTGTGGTTTGCCTTGCATCTGTTTGCACTGTGAGTAATTTAGAATCCATGAAGGGGGAACTAAAGTTGAACTGGGGACAGGTGATGAACTTTCAAGAGTGTAATGATGTTAGAAAACATCCCTTGTTCTGGGCTTAGCAATTTTTTTAACTTTGTATACGTTACTTCCTCGCTTTAGAAATGAACTTTTGGAAAGAGTTGGCGGTTAAATAGTGCATCATTCCCTGACAAATGATACACTCCTGTAGTTGATGTATCATCTTGTTGCAGTCTATTTATTGGAGACAGTCAATAAAGAACTCTAACTGTACGTATTTCAGCTGTGCAGATGCACCAGTTTTATCTTGCTGAAGTTGATGTGTATAGGCTCAAAATCACATATGCATACTCCAGATGTTGTAATCTCAGTTGTTTGATAACCAGTTTGTTTCCTTTTATGTAGCTCTTGGCTGAAACAGTGCCCCTGGATGTCTAAATTGCCATGCTCAGTACCCTAGTCATCCACTCACGCAGCAGCTGGTTTTTATGGGTGAATAATTAAGTTTCAGGTAGCATGGACATGTTTAAGATTTTACAAACAATACTGATATCTTCCATTCTGCTACTAGGATTTCTACTTCTATATTTGCATATGTGTGTGAATATTTGTACACGCTGCAAGGATGTGGTGTTCAAATCGGTCAGGGCTCCTAAGGTCTGTTTTAACACTTTCAGTTTTCCCTGTTTGTGATTTCTCTCTTGCAGTCATCTTTCTGTCCCTGCCTAGCTTTATATGTGACTTCTCTCCCAGAAGTACCACTGGCCTGGTATTTCATTCTCTGTTACAAGGGTTTGTGATCAGTCTCTCCTTGATTTTACTGCACACTTTGCTCAGTAAAAACACAAAGCAATCTCCAGTTACTGCAGAAATAACACTGAAATTAACTGCTAGAGGAGAGCCTTAGATGTTAGCCATAACTGGATAGTGCCACTGTTGTTGGCATTTTGAAGTGTGAGTTCAGCTGAGCTGCTGGTTTGGCTCCTTTACCCTTGTTCAATACACCTCAAGGCCAAGGCAGTCTGGATCACAAGATGAAACGTGTGTGCCTTGTGTCAATATCTACTATATATTAGCTCATATTAGAAAACCACCATGTAGTTGAGTGTTTCTTAGAAGCACTAACTCATGAAGCACCCACTGGTTTTGGTTTTAGGTGTCATAGCTTGCTGTCTGTTATTTCTTATCCCATTGCTCACAAAGATTTATGTATTCTGTTTATTAATATATCAAAATTCTAAGCTATGCAGCTACCCATCCCTTTGTTGAATGCTGATGAGAAACATTCCATGTTCCCAAAGACTTCATATAAATAAACCAAGACAAATGTGAGATGAGGTGCAGGACAGCTGCTCACCACAGATGAGAGAGTAGATGGTTGCACGGTGGGTGGTGATATAAAGGGTACTATCAAATTCCCGTGCAATGCAGTAGAACAGGTGGGACAGACAGCTGTTTCTAAAGAAGTTTCTTTTAATAATTTATCATCTTGCTTTTATTAATATAACTCTCTACCCAAATCAAGCTATTTAACATTTCTGCATATTGCTCAAGAGCTTTCAGTGCTTTTGAGTACTTTGTTCTTCAGATAAACCCAGTGAAGATACAGAATACATGAAATAAATGTTTTGAAAGCACAGGCCACAGAATTATTAGTTCAGGAAGAAAATTTTAGGCAACAAATGTGGGAAATACTGAGTAGCCTTGAGACACCTAGCCTTGCAAGCTGGTTGGTGAAATAGCTCTTTCTAAAAGGTATTTTTGCCTTTGAGGTCTCTATTGTCTTTCCTCGCTCTTTCATAGCACTGTGCGAAACACAGCTAAATTGAATTTCTGCAAAAATATTAATAAAGAGCATTTGCAGTTATGTATAGATTGGAAGCTTTGAAGAGTTATTAGCTACCTAACTGACCTGAATAGAAATTGTAAACCAAAATTGTATTTTTTTCTGAGAATAGCCTGTTTTTAAATGGAAGCTGTTTTACAAAAATAAATATGAATATGAGATTTGAATTTCACTTATTTTATTCCATGATGAGGCTTTTCAGGAAGGCTAGAAAGGGAGTCACGGCTTCATAATGGTGGTGGAGCCATTGCCCTTCATTCTCATCTTCTTAGCCAGAGCCAGTGCATCTCAGGGCTGCTCTATGGAAGGCTGCAGAAGGGATCCTCCTAAGGTTAGAAGGGTTGTCTACAGTATTCATATTTTTTAGACAGTTCCATCTCCCTAGAAGAATAAAAATATGGAGGTAATGTAGTGGCTATTGTTGCTGTGACTTTCAAAGGTTTTATTATTTCTCAGTGGCAGCAGTGTAGAGTTTTAGCTGTACTTTAGAAAACATCATGGCATTGGATGAAGGTCAGTTTAGTTTTTCAAACTGTCAGCTAGTAAGATGTACATATAACTGATCAGTACACAAAATAACAGAACCATGAGTTGCTTACCCCACAACATCTGCAGCACTTGCAGTCCCCACAGAGGGTTCCAAATAGGCCATTGACCACCTGAATGCCACAGAGCACTCCCTGGATCAAGCTCATGACCAGCAGCAAGGAGAAGAGGGTCAGGTGCCATACAACAATATCTTGTGGTGACTGACACATATCCCACATTGAGTGATCATTAAGGTAATCCCTGTGGGAGAGCAAACAGTTAGGAAGAAGACAGTGTTAGCTTGCAGAGAGGGAGTCTCTCACAGCTGAAGAGTTGCTGTGACATGGCTGAGGGTTTGTTCACTTTGGCAAGAATTTCCATTGCCACACTGGTTCTGTGTATCTAGAACATGATTTTAGTTTAGTTTTGGTTTAGTTTAGTTTCTAGATCAATTGAAGCTATTGATTTGAAAAGACAAGATATCAGAACGGAACAATTTGAGACAAGTTTTTGATAGATTTGGACCATTTGGTATTCTGGGAAGAAAAGGTCTTAGTCAAGAATTTGCCAAACAGGTGTTATCTATGCCAGTGTTTTGTCAGGGGTGTTTTCACTGCTTTTACTTGATTACAATGGGGTTTTTTTGGCAAGGGTGGGGAGGTGGTGGTGGTGCAATCCAACACCTCAAACTACATTTAGGAATAAGGAAGTACATTGTACTAAAATAAAAAAACCTGAATTATCAAAATGAAAACATCAAATGCTACAAGTTGTCTCTTGCTGAGCAATCTGAAAAGAACAGCCTTTGCTGTTCTGCATGCTTTATCTAAAATAAAAGTATTTTCCATCATTTTTAACTTCATATTTTAATTTAACTGTGAACTGCTTAACGACTTACTATATTTCCTCTGAGTATTCTTAGTGCTGTTTTGTTTATGTTCTTGTCAAGTGATTTCTTGACTGCAACCAAAACTATGTTTGAAACAGAGTGCATTTTTCCAAAGACTCTCAGAATGAGACAAAGGGACTTGGTTTCCAGCTCTTGTTGGCCCATGAATAAACAATGTATATCATACACCTTTATACTTCTTGTTGACTTGCCTTCCTTTCTCTCTCCCTTCCGCCCTTCTGCCCTTCCTTCCTCCCTCCCTCCCTCCCTCATTTTCTCCCTCCTCCCTTCCTTTTTTCTTTCTTTTTAACCTGAACTATAATTTTGTGGTGTATTATACAACAACTACTGTCAAGTCACTCTTGACTGAGGCAGCCTGCATTAAAGGCTCTGAGATGAGGAATTTACTGCATCCCTTGCCATTCTGTTCTTATTGTTCTTCAGTAGCACATTATATGCCCTGTTTTCTGTTGCACCTGTCTGGACTACAGCCTGAGCAGTGGGATTGCTGGGGTTAAGTCATAAATATACATGACAGTGAACAAGTTTGAGTTGGAGACTATGAGGAACAGGCAAATTCCAAATGCCATGGCCAAGATAAAATGACACATAGGTACTAATTATTTGAATACCATCAAATTGCAATGTAATTATAGAACCACAGACTGATTTGCTTTGGAAGGGTCCTTAAAGATCATCTTGTCTCACCTCCTTTCCATGGGCCCTGACACCTTCCACTATCCCAGGTTGCTCCAAGCCCTAACCCTAACCCTGACGTGGCCTTGGACACTTCCAGAGATGGGGCAGCCACAGCTTTCTGGGCAACCTGTGCCAGGGCCTCAACACCCTCACATGGATTTCTTCAAAATATCTGGTCTAAACCTACCCTCTTTCAGTTTGAAGCCATTCACCCTAGTCCTGTCACTACATACTTTTATAAAAAGTCCCTGTTCTCCAGTTCTCTCAGTCTTTCTTCACAGCAGAGCTGCTCCATTCCTCATGTTGGTGGCCTCCTGTGGACTCTCTCTGACAGCTCTATGTCCTCTTTCCTGTGCTGGGACCCCAGAACTGGAGGCAGCACTGCAGGTGAGATCTCATCTGAAAGGTGCAGACAGGCAGAAGCCACCTGTCTCCTGCTGCCTGCACTGTGGGATCAGCCCAGCACACGGAGGGTTTCTGGTCTCCCAGTGCAGATGGCCAGGGTTTGTCCAGCCTCTCACTCCCCAGCACCCCCAAGTCCTTCTGTCNCCCTTCCTTTTTTCTTTCTTTTTAACCTGAACTATAATTTTGTGGTGTATTATACAACAACTACTGTCAAGTCACTCTTGACTGAGGCAGCCTGCATTAAAGGCTCTGAGATGAGGAATTTACTGCATCCCTTGCCATTCTGTTCTTATTGTTCTTCAGTAGCACATTATATGCCCTGTTTTCTGTTGCACCTGTCTGGACTACAGCCTGAGCAGTGGGATTGCTGGGGTTAAGTCATAAATATACATGACAGTGAACAAGTTTGAGTTGGAGACTATGAGGAACAGGCAAATTCCAAATGCCATGGCCAAGATAAAATGACACATAGGTACTAATTATTTGAATACCATCAAATTGCAATGTAATTATAGAACCACAGACTGATTTGCTTTGGAAGGGTCCTTAAAGATCATCTTGTCTCACCTCCTTTCCATGGGCCCTGACACCTTCCACTATCCCAGGTTGCTCCAAGCCCTAACCCTAACCCTGACGTGGCCTTGGACACTTCCAGAGATGGGGCAGCCACAGCTTTCTGGGCAACCTGTGCCAGGGCCTCAACACCCTCACATGGATTTCTTCAAAATATCTGGTCTAAACCTACCCTCTTTCAGTTTGAAGCCATTCACCCTAGTCCTGTCACTACATACTTTTATAAAAAGTCCCTGTTCTCCAGTTCTCTCAGTCTTTCTTCACAGCAGAGCTGCTCCATTCCTCATGTTGGTGGCCTCCTGTGGACTCTCTCTGACAGCTCTATGTCCTCTTTCCTGTGCTGGGACCCCAGAACTGGAGGCAGCACTGCAGGTGAGATCTCATCTGAAAGGTGCAGACAGGCAGAAGCCACCTGTCTCCTGCTGCCTGCACTGTGGGATCAGCCCAGCACACGGAGGGTTTCTGGTCTCCCAGTGCAGATGGCCAGGGTTTGTCCAGCCTCTCACTCCCCAGCACCCCCAAGTCCTTCTGTCAGGGCTGCTCTCAATCTGTTTATCCTCAGCCTGGACTGATACAGGGAGTTGCCGCAACCCAGGTGCAGCACCAGCACTTTGTCTTTTTAAACCTCATGAGATTCCTATGAACCACTTCTTGAGCTAGGCCAGGTCCCTCTGGATGGCACCATCCTTCAGGTGTCACCTGCACCACTTGGCTTGGTATCATCTGCGAACTTGCTGAGGGTGCCTTTGATCTCTTCGTGTCATTAATGAAGATACTGAATAACACTGGTCCCAGTAGGGATGCCTGAGGGACACCACTTGTCATTCATGTCCATCAAGACTGAAATGTTGACCACTACCCTCCTGATACAACCATCCAACCACTTTCTTTTCTTATCTAACAGTTAATCCATCAGATCCATCTTTCTCCAATTCAGAGAGCTGGATGTTGTGCGGGACCACGTCCAGATAGCTGATATCTGTAGCCCTTCCCTTGTCCACTGATATAGTCTTTGCATCATACGAGGCCAATGAGTTGGGCAGGCAGGACTTGCCCTGGTGAAGCTGTGCTGGCCAACCCAAATCACTCCTCCGTGTGCCTCAGCAGAGCTTCCAGGAGAATCTGTTCCATGATCTCCCCAGGCACAGAGGTGAGGCTGACAGGTCAGTAGTTCCCCAGGGTCCCTCTTTCTACTCTTTTTTAAGATGGGGTTAGGGTTAGGGGTTAGGGTCCAGTTACCTGAGACTTCACCTGACTGGCAGGACTTTTCAAATATGATGGAGAGCGGCTTGGCAATTACATCAGCCAATTCCCCCAGGACTCTGGGATGTGTCTCATAATATGTCACTTCTATTCATCTAGGAGGAATTTATCTCTGTATACTGCTTATCATCCCAAGAGTAACCTAGGAGGAGGCCTTTGCATTTCTCTTTATTGGCTTCTTTTGAACTCAGTAGTTTTGATTGTACTTGCTATTCTTTACATCCATGCTCTTGAACCTTATGAAGTGGTGTTGTGCATTGCTTGCACTTCTAAGAGCTTCTGTATTTTAGACACACAGTATAATTCCAATTTTTATGTAATGGATTTGTAAGATGAATCATATCACAAACTTAAAATATGTATATACTTTTGTTTCTGATTGGCTTGTCTTACCCATTCTGGAAAGGGTAGGTCCACTCAGTACCATTGTAACATTTAGGGCCTTTGTTTAGGGCTACTGCTGACAAAATAAAGCAGTATCCAGCTCCCAGAACTCCAACTGCAGCAAATATTATAGAAGAAAACATCTGATGAAGAGAAAAATAATATTATTTTTGTTCTCATTCAAACAATGAAATGCACTATATTAATGTCAGTGTAAGTTTCCTAAATTTAGCTGTTAGTGATCAAATAGTCAACTCCTAAACAGCTTAAGTATTAGTTTGTAATTGCATAAGGAATGTGTAACACATACCCGCACTGGTATGTAAAAGTCTTACCAGCACTGGTGCTGTGTGCCTGAGGAGGAGAGGGCAAGCACTGGCAGCAGATGGCACTGCTCTCCTCTGTGCCCTCCTGTGTGGGCTCCTGTGCCCCTCCAGCAAACATCTTTCTCAGGACATTACAAACAAGACTGAAGTCTTGGACCACTCAAGGCTTTTAAAACAAATCTACAATACCCCTTACAAGTTAGCTTTCATATCTTGATCACATTTGAACAAAATAATTATATTTTTCCTTCCAATCTCACCCTTCAGGTTCCATCTTAGTATACTTTGTCTCCTCACAGGTGCTTATCAGTATTAGCTCTAGTAGCACAATTGGAATGGGTTGGAAAGTAAGTATTTTTCTGGCTTTCTATTACGGTCTTTTCATATATACTTATGTGTAAGTAAATTCTGAAGCACTTGTAGTCATAATAGTTTGTAGCTGGAAGTAGTGTCTTTTATTGGATCAAAACAATACAGGTGAAGAAAAAAAGCCCCATACTTTCAGGCTGTAGAATCATTTAGGTTAGAAAAATCCTCTAATATCGTGGAGTCCAATGTGAGTTTTTGTTTGGACTTCATCATGAGACTCTTGCCTTGAGTGCTGACATGCATTTTTATGTTGATATATCTGATGGGGCCAACTTAATTATGTTTATGTAGTAGACATCATAATAATGGGTTTCTGCTAACATACAAGAACAAGTTTGGCTCTCAGTCATGCTGATGGTGATAAGGCCAGTAGGACTCCTGTAGTAGAGTGTACTTGGTACTCATGACTGTGTTAATATTCCAAATGTCTCATCAGCTGCACTCTAACATGCTCAGCAGCAGAAAAGGCAGGTAGCTCTACAGGCAGCCAGACCCAGGTGGGCTCACACAGGGCTGGAGTGCATCAGCTGCACTTGTGGCCATCACCATGTGTGACCATGCCTCAGTCACTGTAGCATTCAGGGATTGTGGTTTTCAAAGCTCAACTAGGACTTTTTCACTGCTAGAAGAAAATGGATCATGCAGTGTTGTAAAACAAAACATGGTTCCCTTCCCATCCCCCCTCCGAAGTTCCACCTGCTTTGTTGGGATTGCATGAAAACAGCATCAAAGACAGGAAGGCAGGATTTAGGGAATGCTTCTTGGTCAACCTCACAGTCATTATTATTTTCCTGTTGTTTTTTATCTTTTTTTTTCCCCTTCAATTGAATATCTGTTCCTTTATAAAAAAGTGTAATGATCTACTTGTTCCAAACAATTTATTTCTAAAGAACAGACTTGCCTATTAGAAATAATTTGTTTAAAACTAAAATGCTTGAGAGGTTTATTAGTGTCTGAAGGTATCCTTTGGAAACTTTTCTAGTGTGAAAGGAAGCTACAAATTCGAAGTGGAGCCTGGTCTACACTAGGAGGTTGGATTAGGTGACCTCGTGCTGTCTATTCCTTTCTGAAATTTCCTGTGACCCTCGCGGACCATAGTGCGGGTCTGCAGCTGAGTTGAGAATGTAGTGCCCAGCTGCCAGAATAATTTTTAAAACTGCCAGCAAAAGATAGCTAAAGAGAACTGTTATGCTCTGTAAAAAAAAAAAAAAAAAAAAAAAAAAAAAAAAAGTGCAGATCTTTCAGAAATTAGCTTTGATTGTGATAGTAACTGAGAGTATTTTGTGATAGCAAAAGGCATTGTAGTACCTGTGGCACAACATCAGAGGCACAATATAATTCTTATAGCTATTTCTACTTCCCAGTACTCAAACAGCAGGGCTGTGTGTCCCACACTCAGGACAGCATTTGTCTAGTCTCTCAATCGTATCAGTAACAATTTAGCCTTTACTTTTTTGACCATGTTTCTTTCACTTACCGCAAACCTCTTTCCACAGCTCCGATTACCACAGCATCCACAACAATCATTATTCTGAAGGCCCAAAAATACCAAGGCAGGGAAGATCATCTACCAATAACAGAAATACAGTTCAAATGGGATGAATCCTAGTTACAACTTCTTTTAGATATAATAATAGTTCTATGCATTTTTTTTTCTTATCACTAGATTAAGTTACTTATTGACAAACTCTTGGATGACTTATATCTTACTTGTGCATCAAAGAGGAATTTGCAGTACTGAAAAAATTCAACAACACGAGTCATGGATGGGGGTTAGGGGAAAGTAGGAATGTCTGAATTTATATACTTACCAATACACCAGACCCCAAGATCCCTCCAAAGTACCAAACCTCATCTGTAATGTGTGCATTGTCTTCAGCTACTCTTCCTCCAGGGAAAAATAGCAAAATGTTAGAGAGGGTGCAGAGCACAGCCAGGGGGATGAGAACGATTCCCAGGCACTTGGCACAACCTCCCGTGCACATGCTTCTTTGAAGAAGTTGCAAACTCAATTGAAGGCAAAATAAAGTCTTTCTGATGTTCTCCAAACTGTTTTATAAAAAGGAGCTTCTCAGTGTACTTTGCAAAATCCAGTTTTGGCTGTGCTGTTAGAGGGGCTGAGGCTGTGGAATGGTCCTGTCAGTTCTTCTGTGGTTGATCCAAAATGGCTAACAGTGCTGGTTATTTATACGCCCTTGCAGCCGTGATGTCGATTTTCTGACCATCCATAAATGAAATTACATCTAGTGCAGCCTCTCATTTTACTCTAACAACCCACAACCTCTGTTAATATTTTACTAAAGTGGTTGAGACACTTCATAATCTGTGCTCAGGTCATGGGTAGATACCTGTCTTAGTTCTGGATCATTGTTTTTATGACACATGGTCCCTCTTCATACTACAAAATATTTCTTTGCAAAGATTGACAGGAAAATGCATAATGAGTCAGCTGATATTAATAACATATTCATAGTCCAAATTCTTCCATGTCATGAGATGCCTCTGTGATTGAAATAGTAGACAAACCAGGTGATAGAAAGATGAGCCATTACAGACTAATAAAGATACATGTCCAAAAATCTGAAAATGTTCTTGGCCTGCAGCCGAATGGGAAATGTTAGGTGGTTGGATTGTGCCACAGAGTATGTATTTCTCCATATTTAGGTTAACTCACATTTTGTGTTTTCCTTTCAGAGGAGAACATTTCATATCACATGTACTTAGGCTTATTGAAGAAGGGATATCAAGAAATGCTTGTCCCTACTGCTACAATAATCATATGCTTTTTTTCAGCAGGGGTGGCTTAAGGGGAAGTGGCATCCTGCCTGAGCTGGAAAACACCACTAAGATTGACCCAAGTATTTTTGCCAGGGAAAAACCGAGTGGCTTGCACACTTGGTTCCTATGAAAGAGCTTCTTCCATTCTAGCCCGTATTTTCCAACTCTGGCCACCTTGGGAAGAGGACCCATTTTCAGGCATTAGCCACACTTGCTTGTGCTGGTGTAAATACTCCATCTTGGAGACTCTGAGGGCTAATAGCTAGGGTGGAGCCAGTCTGTGAATGTTGTGTCATCCTGTCCTGTCAAAGAGCATTATTCTAGCTATTGTGGTATCACAATGGAAGGAACTCCTTTCTGGTGTGCTGTTGGAGGGTGTTTCCTCTTCTCCTCATCTCCTGAGTCATACAAAGTCTATGCTGTGAAATGAAAGGTGAAATGACATTTTTTCCTATGGAAAATAGTAGAAATGGAAGGCCACTCAGATAGATTTGCTAGTTTCAGGAGGATGTAAGCAGTGGTGATACTTTACCAATTTTGTATTTTGATGAATCTATTAACCTTTAATTATAGATAGGTGTGTCTTGATTAGTTTTTATGTCAGTTACTGAACTCATTAGATAGTTACAACCCAAGGTCATGGGTTTTTGCTCTTGTGGTTTGTGTAGCTGATTCCATATTCTAAATGTAATTTGGATATCTGGAGCTTCATAAGCTTCTGTGACAAGTACTGATCCTCCCTTAAACTGAGCCAGGGAGGGGTTTGGTACAAATTTATGGGGAGGATGGGATTTACAGTAGCATAGTTGAAAACAGTTCTGCTCAAGCCTCTGCTGCTACAAGTAAATTTGTGTGTGTATGTGTTTATATATATTTACATCTTACCTATATGGTGACACACTGATGTCAAGCAAGAAACATAGAAGTAAGTTCCTGCATTAACATGGTGTGGTAGTTGCTTTGTGTTGTGCAGTTCCATTGAAGGCTGGAGAGGTGCTGGCAAACTGTGGACCAAGTTCCTTTTCTTGGAAGTGAGTCGAAGGAAGAATGAGCTGAAAAACATCTCCCTTCATGTGACCCAAATCTTCATTGCAGTGAAGGATCCTTTGGAGAGCTCCAAAAAGCTCTCCAGCTCTGATAGCTGTGTAGTGAACCCAAGAGGGTGTACTGAGGGGACAGACCCCACTCCTCTTGCTGGTGATTCATCCACTTTTGCCCTGTGAAATGCATGGATATGAAATGCATATTGGTGAGAAGCTGAAAGAGTCGGACTATGGATGTGCAAAAGTAAAAGCCATCATCACATTCATATAAACAGTTTGGCATGGGAGGAATTAATCCACTTTCCTATTCCCAGACTCCTCTCTCAGACCAGGGGGGCTGACTGTGTGTGAGGCACCTGAGAGCAGAGAAGGGAAGATTCCTAAGGCAAAGCTGAGTGTTGAGGGCTTGCCCCGGCTGCCAGACTCCCCGAGGTTGTGAGGACAGACGGGTGATGCACAGTTTCCCTCATATCTTTTTGACCTTTGTTCTCTTCCTGATGCTTCTGTGCAGATAAGAGCTTATGACAGATGAAGGTTGGACTGGGTGGTGTGTTAAGTGACACATGGACGTCACGGTGAATACAGAAAGGCCATGTATACTGATGAGGAGTGGTTAGGAGAAGTGGGCTGGAGAATATGTTAGAACTAAAACAAACCCAGATTCCTGTCCAGTGCAGGCAGTTGTGATATCGATAGTCAGGATTTAGATAATATTTCAGCTTCCAAGAAAGATCCAATTAATTAGGTCATATCATGAGTGTCTGCTATAGATGGATAATTGTCAACTTAGAGTGGGAGATTGCTCTGCTTTTCTTGAGAATGGAAATAGGTTGGATGAAGAAGCCTGAATTTTTATGCCCTATTTGAAGTAAAGGTTTTATTTCATGACCTCTATCTGATAGCCTAATCCTTTCTTTTTAAAGAAAAATATTTGAAATTAAGTTTTGATATCCATTGGTGTTAGATCTATGTTTAAGTTGATGTTTTCATGCAGAAATTTATTTTACTAATTGGACTTTCGCAACCTTACTGTAACTCAGCTTTATACTTTGCTGCTTTACTGTTCTGTAGTCATATTCTGTCACTTCTCTTTTATCTGTCCCCGCCGCCTGTTCACCAATGTCTCCACAATTGCCCTTTTCTATATGGAACATCTTCTGTAAAGTTTTAATAATCCCATTCCTTCATTTCCTCCAGGCATACTTTAACCATAAGACCAAAAGTAACTGTCAACAGTAGCAAATACTCATGTGGCCTCTAAGCAATCCCTGATGCTTGTCTAATTTATATTAACTTTAAGTAAGTAAAAATTATGTAACTGTGTGTGCAATGCCTCTTTTTTTCTGCTGTTACATTTCTTGAGTCTTGTGATATTTATTTTTGTTCATTTGCAGAAAAGGTGTTTTGTTTATATTAATCAAAATTGCTTTTTTTGTAAACCACAATGTCTATAGTAGAAAACAAAGGAACTTCAGTATTGCTGTGGACTATCTAGGCACCACTGAAGTGCTTTTAATAATGAATATTGAGAACTAAAATTCCACCTGAAGTATTTTCCAAAATGGGAGAACAAAGGACTTGTTTCCTTTTGGGTTGCCTGTTAATTATTTCTCTGTGGGGATGTATGCACTTCATTGTTTAGGTGTGAGTTTTTGCCAAGTTTCACAAATCATTATTTAGAAAGGTTATGCAGACCATGCTGAAGTGCACAACTGTCCGTCAGATACAATCATTCTCTTGCTGAGTATAATTTAGTTTTTCTTCTTCCTCTTGACTTTACAAAAGCAGGCAAACAAACAGGAGATGCCTGGGAAACCATGCCAAGTCTGAGAAACAGATGAATCTGCCTCTTGTTTTTACCAGATGCTTTTATCCTTCCAGTAGATGAACCGGTTCTGCTACCTTGATGGGAAGTGTCACAGGATGCTATTAGTGTGCTTGGTTTTCTGTAATTCTTCCTCAAAGGAGCCCTTTGTCTTTTGCTTATATGTCTTCAGAGCCCAGTAGTGTTCTTCCTGATTCACTGTTTCTGAAGAGTGCAGTGATATACAGTGTGTCTCCATGTAATGTCCTCACAACAAAACAGTGTATTTCGTGCTTTGGTCTGCTTCTAGTTTCATTTTCTAGCAGTCAGTGCCCCTGATATTTCACAAGAAAATTTCAGTTGTGAATAACATTTGTACAAGGTCTCTAATGCTTTGGAAACAAAAGAAATTGAAATTACT
Organism: Neodrepanis coruscans; assembly: GCA_013400695.1. Lineage (NCBI taxonomy): Eukaryota > Metazoa > Chordata > Aves > Passeriformes > Philepittidae > Neodrepanis > Neodrepanis coruscans. The sequence goes on from VYZS01049664.1 coordinate 56,371, forward strand.
ATTGCTTGAGTGAAATCTTGTCTACAACTTGAAGTGCATAGTTCCCATCATGTTCAGTGAGGGCAGATTTTAATTCTTATGTTGTTGGTTTTAATAGGCTTTTTATGCCTGTATTTTAAATTACTATATCTCTGTGTCTTCTGCAACAATAAATGTCTTTAAACTAAGAAATTTTCACATCATATGCCAGGATCTCAAATTTCTTTCTTTGCATCTATAAGGGCTCAGATTCTTACACTACATGATGGGGCAAATCTGTTGGTTCTTTTTTCTCTCCCACTCTTCTTTCAAGGGGACTTACAGGCTGCCCAGGGTCTAACCAGTCTCTCTGCTGCAAATACCTGATAGAAGACAGTAATGCTGCTGTGACTGCAGGGGCTGCTGCCCTCCCTGCCACTGAACCCTGGGGCAGGTGGAGGTTGCTTCTGTCTTTACTGGGGTATAAGCATCAAGCGCATGCATGGGCTTGAGGGAAGGTAGGTGCCAGAGATAAAGCCTGGTCATTCTTATCCTTTGCTAGGTACTAGTGCAATTAAGAAGAAAATCCTCCTGTGAATTCATTAAATCATCTTATCTATGAACAAATTGTGGCCTGGGTGGCCCTAAATGTAAGGCAGCAATAATGCTGCAAACTTACATGGAGTTGCTTTGCTTTCACCCTTGAAGAGAATATTTGTCTATCATCTTCCTTTCTAGACTTGGAGGAGGTGGGAGTAGAGGAGAACCAGCTCTTGGTTTCTGCAACTTGTTTGTGTTGCTGATAAAGAGCTTTCTCTGTACAGTTGTTCCTGTGGTAGTAAGGAGATGTGAGCTGCACATCCATCAAACCAAGTCTCTCTATCTGGTTTCATCCCTCCTGCTTGGCTTCATGTCCTCCATTTATGTTGTACAGGTGAATTTTTCACATACTCCACAGAAATGACACAATTATGGTCCATTTGCTCTTTTGCTTCTGCTGCCCGTCCTTCTGTAAGGGATACATGTCTGCCTTAAGGCATGAGAAGAGAGGCAGAATGAAGAAAGGCAGGAAGGCTGTCTTCTCTGTGGAAGTAGAACTGGATCACTTCTGTTTCTGTTTTGGATCAAATCTGAAAGACTGTTACGGTTTAGTATTTGTTCAAATTTAAGGATGTGGTGGCTTATTCCAGCTCATATTTCCCATGTACTCAGATGCAATTCTGTAGTGCTTTTGATTGACAATAAGAATGCTACTGTATACTGCATTCTCTTTAATCCATCTGGTGTAAGACTGGGATGTTAATGCCTCATATTTATCTTACTCATAACTACAAACATGCTTCCAGCTGCCTAGTTCATCTACTTCATCTGCTATGCTGATTTCACTGGATGTTTTTTTAAGAATGGGGTCAAAGTCCATAGTTACAATTTAGTTCCTCTTCAGTTGCTTTCTTAGTTATCTTCATGCTGTAATTCTATTCAAAAGAGAAATTTTAATGATTGAAGAGTATTTTCTTCTATATTGAGCTCCTCTGCTGTAGTGGAGAGCTGTGACTGAGCAGTTGCCTTTGCACTGTTGTAGTAGTTCATTGATTTCTCAGTTAACAATTAAAACAAAAACTGAACTGGATCATGCAATCCTAATTTACAACCAATTCTGTGGAAGTTTGTATTCTTTTTAAGAGCCAGTTGAAAATGTGTAAAAGCTTGTGTTCTCGTGAATTGTATGCTGTTTATTGACAGCCCCAGGATATCCAAAGAAAAGCCCATGGAGCAAGGACACGACATGTTATTCCTGTTATCAGACTTTTTAGCTTGGGCTTCTTAGTTGGAGTCTTGGACGGAGAAAGGGACACTCTCTACACCTTCAGTTCTTCCTGTGCTGTTGCAACTTTGATAAACTTGTCCTGATCCTGTGTCCAGACCATCTACAGGAGTAGAGGTGCATTTTCTGCCTTGCTCTCTCACCCTCCACTATATCACTTTGCAATCATGAAATCTGCTTTAGGTACAGTAACAAATTGGACATCCAGATGGTTTAAGGCAACTATTTTGTATTAGACACTGTAGTGCATGGTGATTATAGATTAGTTATCAAATTTGCCAGGCTAGGAATAGAATTATACTGCTGGTTACAGTATCCACATTAGGCTTCAAATGATCCCTAGCACAGGAAATCCTGCCTCTGGATATGCCCTGTCCCTCCTTGCAAAGTAATTCTTGTCATTGTCATGAGGCTCTGTTGCTGAATTGCTCTTCATTTAGTTACACCTTCCTATTTGTTTTGCAGACAAAATTTTCCCATCTTGAAACTGAATTAGCAGTTAATCCCTCCTTGAAAGCCTATATGGTTTTTAGGTATAGTATGCCAGCATCCTGTCAAGTGCAGGGTTGGAATATGGTAATTACTTCACAGATTTGTCTTTTATTATACTCTGTGGTTTAATTTTATTTTTTTTTTTTATTTTCTGATATTTACATGGACTGTATCCTTTTGTCAGCAAAGCAATTGAAGACGTTCATGACACGTTTTTCCAAAAGAATTTGACAGTCTGGATTTCAGAAGTGAAAAAAAATTAAACTAATATTTTAAATCAGATCTTTTTGTTTCAAAACAAGTAAGGTAAATCTTTATTGCTTTTGCCAGAAACAAGTTATATTCAGTTTTATAGATGGGCCTTCACCTGTGTGCTCAAAGTTGACATAAACCATTACTTTCTTTTCACCATTTCAGTTTAAATTCTATCATGAATTATGACAAAGTGGTGCAAGACTGTCTGCTGATGCATTTCTCAACAAAGCATGCAATATACAGGAAGAGAGCAGCTATATTTTTCTAATTATGTCATTGAAATGATACCAACTACATATAATGAGAAGAAAAAAATGGCTTTACCATAAATAGGTTAATTAATGAAAGTTTCGCAGCAGACTCTGTTAAATCGGTTTTATTTCCATGGCAACATATTCTGCTTCCTAGATAACTTGTTTCAGTAGCTGTAAGGCTGAACTGAAATGGAGGATAGGCCTTTCTGAGTAGTCATAAGAGAGCAACTACAATAAATTTCCATTTTGTAAACAGATAAATATAGGCATTCAACCTTGTTGTGTAGGGAATGTAATGTTACAGGTTGCTGAGAACCAAACGTTAGCAAAAGTAAACAGGTAATTGAGAGTGAGCCTGTTGATAATGGTTCAGGCTAAAAGCTCATACAGGATCTCAGCTGCAGGGAACATAAGGCAATGTTCTTTTCTTTCTTTCTGCTGGGAATTTTTATTGTGCTTAGGAGCAGGACTGGAGCTAGGTATTGCTTAATCTATTCTATAAGAAACCCTCTGGCTTGTGTTTCTGCTTCAAATTTGATGTTGGCTACCATGCAATTGGAAGGCCTAGAGAGACTTTTCCCACGATACAGTTTATTTTGAAGTTATAATCATGTATGGGTTAGTGGTTTACTTTGTTTTCAGAAGGCATAGGAGTAATCCAGTTTGACTGCAAAACACTGGGTTATGTGAAACTGTAAGAAGTGTAAGCTCAGGACTGGTTACAATTTTTATTTATTTTTTCAAACAGCAAAATAAAATTTGGATCTTTTTCACATATATCTTTCCTCACAAACCTATAATGTAGCATGTATTACAATAATTTATATGCTTAGTCTTGATTTATTCAACTTTTTGTTTTTTGGTGAATGGGTAAAACTGTGGTCAGAGTTGACTCACCTTGAGTAGATCAGCTATCGCTTGTGTTAATATTTAATTATATGGTACCATGCTGTACCCTGTTCCTTTCAGAACACTCCCATATTGTTTTGAGAGATAATGCTTCTCCTTCATTAACACTAGGGATCTGGTATGAAACATGCTGCATGACCTCAAAGGTGCACTGCTTCTGTTGCGTTTATCTTTGCATAAGGGCGATGATGAATCCTAACAGTGCAAATGTTCAGAGTCTAAGAATCTAAGTCTGGTCTTACTCATAGTGATTAGCAAAAAGTTAGAAATTAATCAGGTTGAAAAGAAAAAATTAGAAATCATTCTAGTTAGTTATCCATTTCTCATTGTGAAAAATATACTGGACCTTTTGAGTCTGGCCCGAGGCCAGGGGACTGTGACAGCCCTTAGAGTTCACGTTTCCCTTTTTTCTTCTCTGTCCCTTTTCCACTGTCTCCTTCTGTTGTCAGTGCCAAGAACAGTCACACCCCTGAGATGGGCTGCCTTCTGCTGCCATCCCAGCCATGGCTCTGCCCTGCCAGCTGCCTCCTGGCCATTGCTGTGCCCCTTGCATGACACAGTGTCACCCCTCTGCAAGTGAGACACAGAAGCAGTGCTGCAGGAACAGGGATCTGAAAAAACACTACAGCAATTTACAGACTCATACTCTCTGACAGTTAGTTAAGCCTCTCCAATTTTTTTCCCTGCTTCCCTTGTATTTTTGGTACTTCACCAAGAGGACCAAAGGTGTGTTTTTAGCAGGGAAGAGCATCCTGGGTGCCCCTGCAGGGCTCTTGTGCTATGGCTTGTGGCAGCAGAACTGAGCCTCTCTGGCTGGTGTCCATCTGGGCTACCACCTGCACTGAGGGGAGGGGACCAGGTGCTGGCTCCTCGGCAGCAAGGCTATCCTGCTGTGCACAGGACTGACAGGCTGATTTGTCTGAAAACAAGCCATTTGTTCACTGGCTTGTAATTTCCACCTCTGGCTTAGTTGTCATCCATGTTAGTTCTCTGATATGGTTAGGGTAGAGAATGGAACAGAATCTCCAGCAAAAATTTGCAGTTAGATCAGTTTAAGTCAAGTGTTTTAATTGCATCTTGAGACTGTGTAGCTAATTTGTGGTATTGGGCCACTGCCTGCAGTGACATTACTAAGTAGTCAGTAACACTGAAGTTTTGAGGATGGCTACTTTCATTAGGACAACTTTTTCCAACCCTACTCATTTAGTCTCTGTGCATTCAAGATGAAACAAGGCAATGCTGCCTGCAGCTTGTTCTGTTCAGCTGGTCTGAATCTGGCCTGATTAACAAGATCCTTAGTGGGGAGGATGTAGCTGTCTTTAATGGAATTTAGCTCCTTTAAAGTGAATGTGAATGAGACCCAAGAGAAAACAATGAGTTTGCTGTTGGGGATTGCACTGGGGGGCCAGGTTGTATCCAGCTCTTGTTGATCAGAGAAATCCAGTGCAAAGTGTTTAAGTTCTTTTTGAGGTGTCTCTCTGTTTCAGTTTTCCCTTTTGGACTACTAGCAGTCTGGGGTGATTTTAGGAACTGAGAATGGGCTTACATATGTAGTACTAAGGGTCTGTTTTAACAGTGTCTGTTTTTCCACGTGTGTAAATTGATTTTATTGCTGTATGTTTGTCAACCTGTTGGCAGCTAGTCCTTACATCGTTTAGAGCAGCTAGGAATAACTGTTTTCAAATTTAACCAGGTAACTTGTGCTTCTGGAGTGGAGATGAAAAACTTTTTTTAAGCGGGGAATATATTTCATAACTTCTGTGTACTTTACAGCTTCTACAGCAAAGTAGGTTAGATCATCACCAGTGTGTGTCATATCTGTCCAGGTTGTACTTAAGTGGCCTGACAGGATTCTGGTCTGATGGTTGTTACTGTAGGACCTCATGGAAGGGCTTCAGCTGTGGTCACACCCTTGCCTTTTTGAGTAAAATTGTTGTATACTCTTGTAATATACTTATGAATACTAACTCAAAGCTACTGGACTTGCTACATGAAGTATCATCTCGATACAATAAAGTCTTTATTCCCTGCTTCATCTTAGTATTCTGATGTTTTTACTGACACAGTCTCTTTAATTAGAGTGTAGAACTCATCCTGGCAATTTAACAACAGCTTTGAAGTGTGCTAAATGCTTTTTTATGTGCATGTACATGAGATAGAATTTCCACTTCTCCAGCATTCACGAACAGGAGAAGCTCTGTCTGGATAGCTGTTTCAGAGGCACATATAGAGAGAATGCTTGCAGTAGAACCAGTTGCTCTCAGAAGAGCAGAGCTGCACTTTGATTTTGTCAAAACCCCTATTTTTCCAATGTTATGCTTATCTTAGTTTTTTGTCTGTCTTTAAATTGAAGTGACTGGATTTTCTTTTTCTGATTTCTATTTAGGCAACAGAGTAAGGAACCTAACTTACAAGGTGCTGAAAATCGCTATTTTGTAGTTGAAAACTAGTTGGAGTTCGGGGTGTGAACTGCAACTTTCACCATGAACAGCAATTGAAGCAGTCATATATTTTTTCAAGAAATGTGTAGCCTTCATGCAGAGATCTTGTGTAGCCCTCGTGCAAAGATCTTCCTCTGAAGTTGGTGGTGTTCGTAACTGCTTGGTCCTTAGCCTGGGCTTGGCACACCTCCACTGTTCCCATGCAGTCCCTGTGCCGTGCTGCTCCCACAGGACCATTCTGTTTCCTCTCTGAAAAGACTGTCTTTTCTCCTGATTCTCTCTGGGACAAGCTCAGGTGGTGTCAAGGCTTCAGACAGAAAAACTCGATGGATGACATTGTGTATCTGCTCTGACTTCTCTCTTGTGGAGCCCACAGAAATCACCAAGGGATTCATGTGCTTATTCAGCCGTGTTGTGCTGGAAGCAGTCACTAGGAATGCACTGGGCTGTGCTGTTTACATTCAAATGATGAGAAATTTTCTGCTATTATTGATGGTCTGTACTCAGTTTTCCCACTGTTCCACTTGAAAACAAGAGATCATCTTAATATTTCTGGTAGACCACAAAATTGATGCTTCCTTACTCATGGTTCATTTTGGTGATATCCATAATTATTTGGAAATAGCTGTTTTTAGAACTTTTGTTAGTATTTAAAAAGTAAAAAGTGTGTGAATTTTAAGACAGACATTTTAAAAAGTGATCTCTTTTCTGACTGTTCCAATTGTTCTCTGTGATAATATGCATTTCTGGTACATGCACAGCAGTTATTACAATGTAGTAACAATAATGGGAAAAAAACCACAAACACAAAAAATTTTTAGTTTTACATGATATTCTAAGGCATATGATACACACAGAGTTTGCTCCCAAGTTATTTTTCAGTTGGAATGCTTCTAATCCAGTGATGTAGATATGATCATATGTATAAGTATGCCTTGTGAGTATTATGCTTAGAAAAGCATAAAACTTGAATAGTTATGTTTTATAGTGAGGCTATATTATGATAGTAGAGTTGGAAGAAGTATAGGAAAACAGAAAGATTTTATTAGAAGTTATTACTTGCATTGTCTCAGCAGGCAGGTCAGAATACTCTGCACACCTGCCTCTTACATACTGTATCCTGTAACACAAGGATAAGCATTCCATCTGTTCCAGGGCAGGAAAAAGTTATTAGTCATTCATCCAGTGGCACACCCTTTGTTTACTAAGAGATATTTTTAGAAAGAAGTAGAATTCCACAGCATAGTTTACAGAGACTATTTCAAAATACCTGGCTACATGCACACCCATGCCCGTAGTCTTTACTCAAGGAAACTTATTAATTATACCCCTGGAGTGTGTCCAAGTTGAGCAACAAAGGATAGACTCTTAGGCATAATAGGCTACCTGTTGGGCAAGTGAATTTACTATTTTCAAAGCAGGAAAATTCCTGTGCTGTGCCATAGTAAAACCAAAACATCCAGATACACAGCAGCTCTGAGAGCAGACATAAAACTTCACAAGATTTTTGTAGACTTGGCAAGATAATTTGGGTTAGATGGGAGTCAAGATGATGTATGCTGGAAGAGGAATTGGAAGAGCTTGTTCTGTCTTGATATGGTTTATGATGAGACCTGCAAATATACCTTGGAACTGACACTGACTTTCAGCAGGTGTTAGGATGCCTGTGCTGGAGCTGTGGCTGCCTTGAGGCAGGGAGAGGGAATTCCTCCCACTGGGATGGATTTAGCTGGCTGTTTGAGCATCCTGTTGGTCAGGAGGATGAGTGGGTCATGCTTTGATCCTGTCAAAGGAAAAAGAAGAAATTTGGAGGTTATGGCAAATCAGTGGACAGAGGCACATTTTAGAAGTTGAGCAAACATCACTGCTTTTGGAGCACAGATGTAGGAAGAGTTGAGTTGCCCACTTCTTAACAGCAGATCATTAAAATGCCTCCCCAACATGATGACAGTCACAGGCCTTCTTCAGCCCGATGAAATGTTAAACTGCATTTCTTATTCCATGTCAAACCCCTTATCAGTAGACAGGTCATGCTGGTCATACTGCCTTCTTGTGTGCAACCCCAAGTAGCAAAAGGTTTTGAGAGGCCTCTGGCTGCAGCAGAACAGTAGCAGCATCCCGAGGAGCTGTGTCCTGGAGTTCAGGACTAGAATGGAAATTGTCCCACAAAGCAGAGGTTCAGGTACAAGTATATTCGGCAGGATTTACAGGGCCCCTTGCTTCTACTGATATCCTCTTACTAGCAAGCAAGACTGGTGCTTCAGGCTTTTTTCTTTGGTAGTTTACAGATCCTGTGCTGAAGGCAAAGAAGCCTTTTAATAATTTTACATGTTTCTCACAAACCATTTTGACTGTGTACATGTTAAGTAACCTTCAACTGTATTATGAAAAATGCCCTTTTGCAACTCATTTGAAGTTTTTTCTCTGTAAAGGAGCAAGACTTCCCTCCATGTAGCAATACTGACGTTATTAGCACTTTCTTGCACTGAATTGGGCAGCAAATTGTGTTGCTGCTGCAGAACACCATGCTAATTTATAATGCTTATATCTTATTCTAAAAGATTGAGCTAGAGAAGTGGGGAAAGACACTACTTTGCTTTTGGAAGTTCGTGTTATGAAGAAATATCTACACTCTTTTCTGGTTTTAATATAAATTTCTAATAATGCTTTTTGTTGTTTAGAGCAGGGAGAAAAAGCTTTTTTTTTTCCTGCCTGTAGTGTGTGATTGTTTGGGAAGTACCTCCAAGTGGAGAAAGGATCACAGCTTTGACCCTAAACATTTTTGAGAGTTCTAATGTTAAAGGTATGGCTTTTATATCCAGCAAGAGGTTTCTGAGGCATGTGCTTGTTTTTCAAGTCTGCCCAACTCTGATTCAGACACAGAAGAATGAATCCATAAAAATTTTCAGCCATTTGCAGTTCAGGAGAAGTCTTCCCCAATGCCTGGTCAAAAGCAAGACTTCAGTTCAGGTAAACTGTACAATGAATAGTTTTCCACTACTAAACAAAGTGTGATTTTATTGGAGAGAGGTTCTTACTATGAAACCATTTTCGTAGTATGAGTCATAGTATGAATCATTTTCATAGTTTTGCAAGCTATAATATAAACTTCAAAGAACATCTCCAGTAAGATTTACCTGACTTTTGTAAACAACTTATACCATTTCAGAATTTCTTGTTGCTAACTACTGCACAATTCTGTGAACAAAATTATGAAATTAATGCCTTAATTTATGTGAGTAATGGCTGGATACGCATGAGACACGTCAAAATGTGTGGTAAATCTAATGCAATTGTACCTTTGCTGCTGCTTTCAGACATTGATCATAACACAGCTGATTCTGCATATGCTGGCTGAGGCCATGGAACTTGGCTTCAGTGATGCAGTCTCAGATATCCTGATCCAGCAAAGGTCAGGCACCTAGAAAACCAGGTCTATGTCCAGGTCTGATGCTAAGGAGTGTTCTCAGCTAGTTAACTTTTAAAAGTCTTTTCTCTTCCCTTACGTACTGTGCAGTATGAAGAGGAATTCTGTCATTGGCAATTTTAATCTGCCTCTGGACATATGAGAGTTGTAAGACTTCCCTCAGAATTATTCACTTCAAAGTATGTCTGTGTTAAAGGCTTAAAAATTGCTTGTTTATCTAACATTAGCTTTGAGTTTTTTATAACACTAATTCATGCATACCCATGTGCTACTGCAAAAATATTAAAGTAGTTGGAAAAAAGCAAATAAAAATTGATAAAGTAGTAAAGCAGTCAAGACCTAATAGAAGCAAGCAGTCTGCATATTCTAAATCAATTAGAAAGTATAGAAATGGAAGAGATGCACCAATGTCTTAACCTAATTTTAAGCAAAAGGCTTTAAAGTGTTTAATTAAAAAAATTATTGCATAATGACTGTGATGTTTTCCTCTTGCTTAAACAGTAGCACTAAAAATTTTGCTTGGACAGTCAGAGAACAGTCAAAAATGAGGAAAAGTTTGGCTTAACCTTAGCTCTCGGTCAGTGTGATCAGAGAAGCACCTTACATGCTATGGCACAGCCTGGAGCTATCAAGCCTCTGTATCTGTAGGTGCCTCTTGGCAGCTGGTTTGTTCAGAACTTGCCTCCATCGCACAGGGCAGCACCTGCAGTACCAGCAGCACCCTTCCCACCCTCTCTGCCTTGGGCAGAGGGGAGAGGAGGGGACCTGCCTTCAACCAAAGGTGACTGCAGCTCTTCCAAGGGCTCCTCTGCATTCTGGGGCAGACATTCAGGCCCAGAATTTTTGTTCCCAGCTGAGAGCTCAGCATGGCAGGAACTGCGTCAGCGTGTGTGGAGCAGTGTGTAGAAGGTGGATCCTATGGTGGAGCTCTCCAAATACCCTCCATGTGGTTCTGCTTCCCAACTAGCTTGCTGTCAGTGCTGGTCTTTCTATTCAATGTTTTTGTTTCATTAGTGTGTTTGAAGGGCAGAAATGAAATATTGGAGGCTGATGTGGTTTGCAGTCAGGTTAAATTCAGTAAGGTCCATGCTTAGTAAGATCTTGTGCTAAAAGTCATGTTATTGTTTTGTACAATGACAGCCTTACTGAAGAAACATAGGAAAACCCATGATCACACTGACTACATGTGCAGAAAGAGAAATTCCCATGTGTGTAAGTATTGGGCTGTGTTAGTCTGGTTTGTGTACTTTAGATAGATGTGTTTAATTTATTGGCAGGATTGTATTTGAACTTAACCGATTACTAGTTACAAAGTTGAAATATCTTATGGATATGGGCATTATGGGGCTATATGAGGACTTACGCTCTGTCCAGTACTTTGCCTTTTGCATGATAAGTTATCAATTCAAAGTCTCAGTTGTATCAGATTATCATAGAATCACAGAATAGTTTAGATTGGAAAAGCTCTGAGGCCACCAAGTTCAACCATTCCCCCAGTATTGCCAAAGCCACCACTAACTCACGTCCCCAAGTGCCACATCCACATGGCTTTTATATCCTCCAGGGACGGTGACCTCACCACAGCCCTGGGCAGCCTGTGGCAGGGCTTGACAAACCTTTTGCCTAGTATCTCCTCTACACCTGTCTTGTCACAAATTGAGGTTACTTCACTGTGGTTTATATTACCAGTTTGGAGTTACTCTTCTTAAATTTTCTCCTATTCTGTACTAGTGTGAGGTGTCTAGCCTAATACAGCCCTTTGCTTTAATAAAATGAGTGAATTAGGATCTTATTTTTGTCATTTGCTTCTAGATCCAGTTGGACAGTTTACAAGATGAGGTGAGTTTTTTGTTGAAGGTATAGGATGGTTTATTTGTGACTAAGACAGAATTTTTATGAGTGCTAAGTTTTATTTTCCGCATTTCAGAGAGTAAGAAATCTAGTTCTGAAAATGTCTTGCCATCAGAACTGAGATCACTTACTTTACGATGGTGGATCTTCAAGGCAATGACTGCTCTCTATCCAAGTGCAAGTACATGCACTTTGTAACAGGAGTGGCTCCAGATGGCTGAGGACTTACACTGCAAGTGAGGAAGTATTTTCCAATATAATATGTTCTAGTATGTGTGAAGACTCTTTGAGAAGATGATCAGAGAGTCCAAACTGTATTACTCTAACAGGACAGAATAGCTAATTTTCAGTTTTACTTAAATACCTATTTTCTGTTCTTAAGTTCTGCCTGACTGAAGAAACTGATTTTTGTTTTGTGTAAAGCCTTCTTTGCGCAACAAGAGAACAGGAATGGTGTTCCAGCCTCTTCTGTGTTTTTCTCATTCTGTAGACCAAATATGAGATTCCATGAGAGGGCAGACTGATGGACATGCGTGTTGGTTGAGTCCAGGAGGTGAGGGTGCTCCAGCCTTGTGTCCATGCAGAACTATGCAAATGCAGTGTTCGTGAAGTATTCTTGGGGTGCTGTGGCCATAATTTAGCCTTTTTTCTTTAAGGTAAGGAAAGCTAGAAGTGTCTCCCATGACTTCTAAGGTACTGTAACCCCCTTATCACTAAGATAAAATGACTCCATTAACAGTGCAAGGTTGTATAGCCTTGACAACTGTGTACTCTGTAACCCCTATGTATAGAGCTCTTGTCTGCAGCCAATGATGATTACTTTTCTTTCTGCTCTTTGTAAACACAATTCACAATTATTTGAGTTCTTTGCAAGATAAGCTTCTAGATCTTCATTTTATTTTGACAGAAAAGTAAAAATTTCTTATGTTACCTGGATTACTGTTTTATAATCTTAAATAATTAAAAACAAAATCCAAATTCTGTCTTGGCAACATTTGTTCATTCAGAAACCCAGAATTATCATGACTGAGTTACTAATGATAAACTTTAATAGAATCCTGTTGTTAATGTTACTGTTTAGATACTTGTCATGTTTTAACCCCAGCTGGCAGCTCAGCCCCATACAGCCACTCACTCATTTTGCCCTTGATGGGATGGGGGAAACAACTGGAAGGGTAAGTGTGAGAAAACTTATGGGTTAAGATAAGAATAGTTTAATAAGAAAAATAATAATAAATTGTAATGGAAATTGGATGGAAAGTATTTTCTGTTGTGATAATCTTTGTATATTCATTGTATGTTAGTCATAGGCTGGATTAATCAGCAACACACTCACAAAGTCCGCATATGAAGAATGCTGTAATGGCTTTGTGATTGTAGTGGTTCCACAGGACACATTAATTTTCCTTCAGCCACTGTCCCTAAGTAGCGATCCTTTAGTAAGCCCCATGTAGCCATTTTAGGGCATAGTGCAATTGATCAAATTCCTGTGAGTTGATGGAGAGTTAACACAAAAAACCCCAAGGTATTTTGCCTGACAGGCAAGTGCTACTGTTGACGTGGCTGCAGTTTCTTCAGACAGTGCCTGCCTTTTTGAAGGCAAGTGCCCTGTGACTCAGCGCAGATATTAGGGAGGGGCTGTGGTGTTTTGGTTTTTCATGGTGCTTTTTGTCCTCACCTTTAGTGGAAACTTCCACTGTTCTTCTTTTATTTCTTTTGTGCTTATGGAGAGAAAAGAGCTGGACTACTTGTCTTCTGTGAAGATCTGTAAAAGAGGAAACCCAGTTTACTTCCTTTTGTGACTTGCAATTTATATGTCTCTTCTTGGAAGAGCACTCTTTTGCAGCTAGCACCTGAACCAAATCTGGTCCTGCCAAAGCCTTCAGGGTTTGACTTTATGGGCATGACGCCTTAGTTCAGTTCCTATTCCTGCAGAGTGCCTGTTGCCTGGCTCCTGTGCCACCAGGGGCAGTTATTGAGCATTGTCATCTTCTGCCAAAGGCAGTTGCCTGTCTCCTGAAAATGGTGCTTCAGGAGCTGTTGTAGAAGACTTGAGAGCCAGAGACCACTGGAGACAAAGGCACATGAGTGGGCACAGCAGAACCTGTTTGGTCACAGCCTGATTATCACTAAAGGGAGCTGGTGGAATTCTTGGGGCTCTTCATCTTCCAAGCACTGAAAGTCCTGAGGGCAGGACCTGATCCCAGATTAGGTGGCTGTGTGGGGGAATGATTCTCTGGAATGAATGTATCTGTAGTTCTGCAGCACTAACTTTTGCACTTTGGTGCACAAGTGTCACAACTACATTTAGCTGTAATTTTAGTACAAAGTAATATAAAACTCTTAATTGAGGAACTTAGTTTTTCCTCACCCTCCAAACCAATTCCAGTTCATTAGAATGGCACCAGCTCTGTGAGTTTGAAGGACCTTGTGAAAGGAGCAGCCACAGTAAGGCAGTGTATCTAGTACAGGAACCATATGGCAAACAGGTGTTTTATAGATTCACACAGAATACAGTCTTAGTAGAGATGTTCCAGTATGTTACCTTGAAAAAAGGCTAAGAATTACTTAAATCATAATCAGCATTAAATGTTATTTTCTTCTGCTTTTCTCCATCAGATATTGCTCAGATGAAAAGGGATCTTCTGTAGTCTGATTTATTCTTTATAGTTTTAGTTGTGTTTTTTCAAATTTTTAAAAATAATTTTTAATAGTGTTTTGGGGTTTTTAACAATTGCCTTATTAAAAATTTATGCTACTTTTGTGTAGCTTTTTTTGATGTCTTGATGTACCCCTTGGAGGAATATGACTGTGAAATAGCTGGTTTTATGATTGACAGCCATTTTAAGGACTAGCCGGTAGCAAAACTTCAGTGCAGAGTGTATACTGTTAAGTGGACCTGAGTTCCAACTTAATTAATGATAGCAAATATAGCAAGGCTGATGGAAAAGTGGGATTGTAGTTCAGGAAATCATCTTTAAGGAGTCTTGTGGTCATGTCCAATTTGCTTTTCTGGTTCTGATGTCTGTGATTCAAATACTACCAATGCTGAAAGATAGACAAGCAAAGGCAGCACACTGCAGTATCCATCAGACTAACATGAAAGACATGTTAAATTTAAACATTCAATTTTGCATCCTATTCCTATGGAATCGGTACATAGACTGTTCCCAGCCAAGCAGCAGTTGTGGACTGTTCAGCAAGAATCATTTTAAAAATTTAATCGACATAACCTTATTAATGGTTAGTTCCAGAGGCAAGACTGAATGAGCAGTGCATGAAGCATATGCTAAAGAAAACAAAACGAGCAATGAATTAGTTGGTTTTCTGTTTTCTTTCCTTTTTTTTTTTTTTTTGAGCCTGCAGATCTAAAATACCTGGCATGATAGGTGATCTTCTTCTCACTAGATTAGAGGCTCACTACCCACAGGATCACTAGATGGCAAATACAAAGGTGCTTAATGACTGAATTTTATACCACAAGAGCCAAAGACATAATTGTGGTATTTTTTGTTCCATGTTCTCAGTTGTCTGTCTTTTACTGGATGCCTAGTTTGTATAGGCTGCTACAGGGAAAGGGAGACACCAGTGGCACACAGAGCCTGAAGACTGTCTGTTCATCATGCCGGGCTATGCAGAGATTGTACACTCTCTGGTAATGCCAGTTTTCTGATCCATACAGTGTAGAGCAAAGGATGCTTATAACACAGTGATGTTAATGCCTCATGCTTGTTTAACTTTTGCAAGAACATCACACTTCTAGGGATAGACTAGAAATATAAAATACAAACCTGTGTGTAAATAGTACATTCCAAGGGAAACGAATTTTTCTTAACTATTTGCATGGCCAAGGTTTTACCCACAGGCTGTGGCAGAAACAGAAATAGGATTTGTTTTTCCTATGTCCTACTTTCATGATAATAACATTGTTGTAAGAATTCATGAATGCAGGCTACAGCATGGGTTTTGTATGTCACCAGAAAACTGTTTTTGAAGTGGTTTGTTTGATCGTGG
The DNA here is from genome assembly GCA_013400695.1 of Neodrepanis coruscans. Taxonomy (NCBI): domain Eukaryota; kingdom Metazoa; phylum Chordata; class Aves; order Passeriformes; family Philepittidae; genus Neodrepanis; species Neodrepanis coruscans. The sequence continues at coordinate 71,797 of VYZS01049664.1, forward strand.
CATTGATATTCTAGGGTCAGTAATAGCTGTTTTTAAGTAAGGTTTATTGGCTCTTCTTTAAAGAGAGGAATTTCTATACACTCATTTAATGGTAGACCTGATTGTAAGTTTTTGAGTCTCCAAACTGGCTGGTTAAATGTCAAAACTACTTTTGTTGCATCATTGCTGACTCTTCTTAAGTCAGCATTATTACTAATAAATTAAATTTTCTCTGGATGTGTCAATGTGTGTTGTTGTATAGAAGTGTGAGCACTCCCTCCAAGCTGATTTATATGGTTCAGATCAGTTTTCTGCCTCGAAGTGGTGGCAGAGATAGTGAGCAAGCATGTGCATATATGTTACAGCTGTGTAAGGAACAATTGCTCCCATGTGCCCATGGCAACAGGTGGTTGCTCATCCTCATAAGTAGCTCATTATTTTATCTGAGAAGCTGTGATGTAATTAATGAAAGTAATCTGGAAACTTTCTTCTGTCTGTGGCAAGGAGACCACAGGCACCAAGGACTTCATGGGGAGCAGTTTCCTCTCATGACTGTCCATATTGAGTTTGGCAGCCCAAATGCACTTGGGAGGTAGTGAGGACAGTCACAGCTACAGCACAGTGTTTTTGTGATTGGTGGTTGGAAAACGTGGGCAATGGACCACTTGGACATGAAGAAATGGATGGCAGCATGGATGGGTCAAAGGGAGGTGGGGCTGTTCTAAGGTCACTAGGAACCCTGTCTGCACAGCTAGCCATGAGTCTGCCCTTAGTTTAGCCAGCAGGTGTCTGCACATTCTCAGCACATTCCCAGCAATTGTCTAGGCTAGTATTGGCTCTGTGAGCAGCAGCCCACTAAACTGTAAAAGAACAAATGAGAATGGCTTATAAGGGAATACAAGTGGGAATTCATAACCTGTGTCAATTCATGTTGTGTTGCTCAGTCTTTCCAAATGCATTGATGCAGCCCATGCTATTATTTCCTAGGCTGTGCCTCATCTGCAGATGCTGTACAGTTACCACACCCTGCCAGTGCTTTCACAAGAAGTACTTCCCTTCATTAACCTTTTTCTGATGGTGGGTGGGACCAGAAGTTCTACAAGAAAAATATTGAGATTTTCTGGTAGAAGCTATAGCATAGGTTGTCCAAATGGCAGTGGTGTTAGTGAAGCCCCCTGACTCACACCTGACTGAGTTTTATAATGTAAAAAAACTGTTTGCTTCAAGGCTTCTTGTTTGTTTCTTTCTTCACATAGTTTTCAACGCAATTGGAAGATGTGTCATATGACTGTTTCAGCTGT
>VYZS01049664.1:75809-89671 GCA_013400695.1 Neodrepanis coruscans
ACAGGTCATGCCTCTGTATTGAATTGTGCATATGTGAAGAAGAAAGCTTTGAGCTATTTTAGCAAAATTTGCATGAGGGAAAAGACAAAGGGCTAGATCTTAATTTTTATAGGTCATTTTGTATCTCCACTTACTACAAAAATTAATCTTATTGGTACATGTAACAGTTTTGAAGTCCTTGATACAATCTGCTTCTCTCTTGGCATTTTTTTTGTGTGTGTTTCTATTTCATTGATTTTTCAGTGATTTCAGTGTGAGGACTGTATTTTATAATTCTGCTTTTTTTTTTTTTTTTCCCCCACTGTTTTTAACCATTATTTGCTTGGTTTAGCTGTTACCAAGCCATTTACCAAACAGCTGTTAATTTAAATTCAGCTTGTTTTATAATGACAAAACCAAAGACACTCCTTAGAAGCCTACCTGTTAATTTTATTTGTTTTCCAACCTGGTGAGGTTTGCTGTTGTTCTGTCAACAGGATAGCAAAGTGACAAGTTGCTCTACATACTCCTCATTGCTGTAGACTTTATTCTGTTTATGTCCAAAACTCTGACTCAGTACTGTTGAAGTCATCTGAGTCTTTCCCTGTTCTCCAGGTTGTAATGAATCAGTCTATAAAAACCTAAAATTCAAAGCTGCTTCTAACAAAGAAAACAAAACCTTTTTCCTTCATTTCCCAACAGAACTTGTGTTGTGGTTTAAGCCTGTTATTCACGTCTAATCATGTTCATCAGTGATCATTCCAAGCCTCATGTATTAGAGTGAAATTACTTAGCATTCAATATTTCCTTGATTGCTTTGGTTCATCCACAATTACTGCATTTAAAAAGGGCGGTGACGTTCTGCCATCCCTGCTCCCTTGCTCTGCAATTGGGAATGGTGGTTAGGAACGGTTGCAAACGTCATCCAGGTAGCTAAGGTAACCCCTAGTATTTAAGGAGGTGAGAATAAATGCTGATCTTCTTTTAGGTGTGGATGGGTATGAAACAGGAGGGTTTGTAAAGCTGAGGACATGTGTTTTGGAAGGTGTGCTAGATGCGTTGGATATAAGTTGCTCATCCTTGCCCTGCTCTGCATTGTGGCCAACATTTTACTTTATTTTCCCAATGGCGAAACAAGATTTGCTTCAGAGCATCACCTCAGCAAATACGTGGAGTGCCTTCACGGCATTCTAGGCGGAGGCTTTCTGGTAAGTAATGACCTAGTGGCTTCTTTCGAGTTTATTTTGGAGCTACTTGGAACTGCTGTTCCTTTACCAGTTATGTTAATCTATTCATCCAGAATCTCATCAGTAGGAATCTCTGGAGTTGTATAAGGAAAGTTAGCTACGTTATCCCATAGTTATTCTTAGTTACTATTGGTTATCTTATCTGCAATGTTATGTCGCTTTAAAGCTGAAAGAATCATAGGGTCTAGGTCAAAGAATCCAAAGGCAAAACTGAAGCCAAGCCTCTCAGCAGATCACCATGTGCATAAAGGGTTAAATCTTAAATTTTTGTTATATTATTGAACAATTCTCCTTTTAAATATCCCTAACTAACTAGCATTTACTTACAATTCCCTAATTTCTATTATCTGAGATGTTGACTGTTATTTGAATGCCTTATCTACTTATTCAGAGGAACCAAGTAACAGTTGTCAAAGTTTTGCATGTGAGTAATAGCAAAGAATGAAGAATTGAGTGTGTTCGTTACAAGACATTGTTAATCTGAAACGATTAGTTTCTACCTTTTCAGTTTTGTGGACCACATTGTGGCATATTTAAGCCCCTGACTCCAGGCTTCCTTTTTCATCTGCTTTTAAAAGGCCTTTTAGAAGTAGGCTACAATCACATTCTATGATTCTATGACTTCAAGGTGTTTGCAAATCACAGGTTGAAAACAATTGTGCTCTGTGTAGTGAGACATGTTTACAGCTGTGTTACAGCCCCATTGGAACCTAGACTGGGATTTGCAAAGACTGGGCTTTACACACAGAATGATTCAAGTAAAATCAATGGAACTGTTCTTGCAGCATACTTGTACAACTTCTGGACCTGCAACATTGGGGTTCAGCAAGAGTTTTGAGTAAGGGCTAACAAGTATATGTCTGTTTAACTGGTTATTTATTTTAGTGTCTTGTTAAGTAGATCCATGCCATTTGCAGATAATATTTTACTCTTTCTTTATGGCTTTCCAGGTATTCCTGGGTGTAGATTCTTTATAAGTGGACACTATTAAGTGCTGTTAGTGCTGGTGAGAGGATCCTCTTTTTAATGAGCTCTGGTCCTTCTTGATTTTATGCTAAAAGCTCTGGAGTATGGATGATTTATGTTTCTTACAGATAGCTTCTGCTTGGTTACTTTCCATTTCTCTCACTGAAAACTGGTTGTGAAAACTTGGAGAAAGCTAGATGTCTGTAATGAGATGCTTGCCTGAATTGGGAAAAACTTTCCTAGACTTTCTACTCTACCAGTCGGACTGGTTTGTCACACAGGGAGTGATGACTGCTCTTAACTAACTAGTATATTTGCAGTAGCTATTTTTAAAAAAATTATTATGAGACATTTATCTTGTAGTCCTCATTTGGAAGAAAGTGAATGCCTTCTTTAGCAAAGCATTTTATTTGCAGGATACAGCCTTTAATGTGAACAAAAACTTTTAAAGCTTTTAAATGGAGCGATACCTCAACAGGCTCTTTTTGCACATAAGTGCTGTGTATACACAAAGTGGCAATAGAAATATACCTCTCCTGAAGCTGGAGATGTCAGTAGGAGATGTCAGTTGGAGATGCCAACTCCGTTAAATAGCAGTAAAGCTGAATCCTGTATGGGCTGATCACCAAGATCACCAAGAAGTAACATAAATGAACGGAATATGAAGACTGTGTTTTAGCTGCCCTCTCTGTGCGACCAAAATGAACAATGTGGTGTGTTTGCTCCACACCCAGGTGCTCATTCCAGCTGCAGTGTTCATTGGGCTGCACAATGATGACTGCTGTGGGTGCTTTGGCCATGGAGGCTGTGGGAAGAGCTGTGCGGTAAGAGAGCCTATATACCCCAGTCCCAGGTAATCCCAAACACAAGATGATGGCTGTGCTGAAAGCTCATGTTTATGTCTGCTGTGCAGATGCTGTCCTCAGTTCTGGCAGCCTTCATTGGGATCCTTGGCTCTGGATACTGTATAATCATTTCAGCACTGGGCTTGTCTCAAGGACCATATTGTTTTACCCACCGACAGAGAAACTGGCTTTATCCTTTCACTGATTCCTCTGGAGGGTAAGTTTTCTGCTTGTGAGGATGTTATATCTACCCCATATACACATGGGTTTTATTCCAGTAACTTTCAGCAAAATCCAGTACCATATACCAAGATCCCTTCATAACTATGTTTTTTGCTTATTAAACACTAAAGAAATGGCATTGGCTACCCACACTGATATATGTAAAACCAAAGCAATAGAAATCCTCTGTCCTACAAAAAGGGATTTGAACATATATATATACATAATTAAATCAGTATATCATATACTGCTCATATCTATGAACAAAGTATAAAATTTCAGGACTTTAAGCGATTTCCAAACTATGAATAATGGTTGTTATGAAATTTGTCTTATCATTTGTAAGAGTCTGTTTTGTCAGGCTTGCTTCTGAAGTTGCTTTGGGTTGTGCCATAAAGTGGAACAATGCTCTCATTAGTGACAATGGCATAGAACCTCATAACTGAAACTAGAGAAGGTTTATAAGAACCTTTGTACACTGCAGGATGGGGAGGGCCAGAATCTCCTAATTATCTCTAATTAGGGTTCTCCAGCAAAAAAAAAAATCTATGTATGCTATTCCCCATTAATGGCCACAAATCCTGATTTGGTTTGTATCATGGCATGCACTTACAGTGTCTGTAGAGTTGGCAACCTCAAGGCTGTATCTAGTAACACCTTATGGCTGCTGCCAGACTAGAAGCAGTTTGAGTACTAAGAAGCCACATAAAGCTTTTTGCAGTAGAGTTTGAATTTTACAGTTCAGATTCATCTCTCCCAAGAGGGGTCATTCCTCCTCTTCCATCCCCCCTGAATAAAGAAGAATTAGGTTAAGTCCCTGCTGAAGGCTCATCAGTGCTGATGTTCTGAAGATGTGAGTGAGCAGTAGTAGCTGAAGTACTGCAATACACCTCTGAATTTGTTCTGCATTTGGCTCCTTCAAGTAGGCATGTGAAAGTCCAAAGACAACAGCATAAGAGAGGAAGTGGCCTATTTGCCTCAGATCAGTAATTGCTGTCCTTAGGTAAAAAGGCCCAGTCCTGCAAAACTCTGTGGTTATTTAGAGAAACAGATTTGCTCAGCTTTCTTGAGCTAGTGTCTCACTTTAACCAGTAATAGAAGATTCTGCCTTTATAGCTTAGATTATTTTCTTAAAAGAAACTAAGACTTAGCAAAAATGTTAGGTTAATATTTCAACATGTTTCTAAACCAAAATCTTCACTGTTGTGGGCTCACCTTGAGTGTTGTGTGAAGTTTTGGACACCAGAATATAAGAAAAATATTAAGCCATTTGGGACCCTCCAAAGGAGGGCAACAACAGTGAAGGGCCTTGAGGAGAAATGTGTGAGAAGCGGCTAAGCTCACTTGGTTTGTTCAACCTGGAAAAGAGGAGACTGAAGAGAGACCTCATTGCAGTTACAATTTCCTCAGGAGAGGAAGAGGAGAGGCAGGCACTGATGTCTTCTCTCTGGGGACCAGTGACAAGACACAAGAGAATGGCCAGAACTTGTGTCAAGGGAGGTTTAGTTGGGTGGTTGGGTGCTGGAAAAGGCTCCCCAGGGCAGTGGTCACAGCACCAAGGCTGACAGAGCCCAAGAAGTGTTTGGATGATACTCTCAGGCACAGTGGGTGACTCCTGGGGATGGGCCTGTGCATGCCCAGGAGCTGGACTGGATGATCCTTGTGGCTCCCTTCCCACTCAGCATATTCTGTGATTATGTGAAACTTTGCATGGAATAAACCACTGCTTTTTCTATTCCCACTTAAAGTAAATATCCCTGATGCAGTTACAGACTAGACATAATTTGGTTCTACTGTATAGTAAGCATTGCACTCTGACACCCTATTAATACGCTTTTAATTGCTGTGTACAGGTACTTGTTTGAGTATAACAAGTGGTCCGAATGTCAAGAACCTCAAAACATTGTGCAGTGGAACGTCACCCTCTTTTCCATCCTCCTTGTCTTGGGAGGAATAGAGTTCATTCTGTGCTTCATACAGATAATCAATGGCATTCTGGGAGGACTGTGTGGGCTGTGCTACAGTCAGGAGGAGGTAAGTCCTTTGTAGTTATAACCATGCTTCTCAAGTGAATATGAAACAGTATTATTACTGATTCTACTGTGGAGTCTTACTCACCAGTGACTTTTTAGATATTCATAAGCAACAAATTCCCTGTACAACTCCTTTAACAACAGCCCTGTTGTGTTTAACATTTTCATGTAATGTCTGACCACACGTTTTCAGCTAATTCCTCGTCTGTCACAGTGATGTTAGTCTGCATGGGAGCTGGAAGCTGGAAGGCCCTTTTCTGTCCAATGACACGTGATCATCAGCACTACATAGGCAATATAACTGAGATACTTATCTCCTGGTAGTTGTGGTCTTGCCTAAACCATGATTGCATGGTGCTTGTTCTAACTATATTACATTAGCCTTGAGTTTTGCCCACAGGAAAACTCATAAACTACCGAGAACGAGCTGCATGTAATAACTGCATCATTCTGGCCTGAAAGTGTGATAAGAGAAGGAAATAAATTGCACAGTTAACAAAACCTGCAGACTGATATGAAGAATTTTTGAAGGTGAATTTTTTTTTTAGTTAGGAAGAGGAATTTCCTCCACATTCCTTTAAAAGCCTTGTTAAACAGTTTGCACATATTGTTAAAATCAGCATTGTAATGGTAGTGTTGAAATTCCCATGGATTAAGGTATGAACCAGACATAATTTATATCACATGTTATTGATAAGAATGTGTTTCACACTTTTAATTGACATAGTTGAGTGTTGGGGCTCTTTCAAAGCTATTAGTGTCTTCTTCCTCCTGTCTTCCTTGGTCTAACTTCTACAGTGTGCAGTACAGAAGGGCCATATCATGATTTTCTAAAATGGTCAGGTTAATTTTTTCATTTATAGTTGGACACAATATTAGCATTTGTTCCATTAATATGTTTCTTTCTTTTTGTTCCCCCTGCAGACATATGCTTGCTAGAAACCTGACAATGCATTGACATCGGTGCGTGTGTATGCTGTAATGAGTACTTTGTGGATTTTTTTTAAACTTTCCATGCATACTGAACTACACATTGTTGTCAAGCTGTGTTGTTGCCATCAATTTAACAGACTTGGGGCCAACCTTCCTCGTTGGAGTCATATACAGGTTTTCCACTAAGCTGCCTGAATTGAAAGGCAAAATATATCCTGAATTTCTTTGGTTCATTTCGTCTTAGTATAGGCAACTGCCTGAACATGCCACTTAAGAGGCTTTATTTATTTATTTTTAATTTCTGATGACCCAACAGCTCCGTACTTTATCCTGCTTTCCCAATAAAGTTGCTTTTTCATTCTAATTTTTGGATGAACACAAACCAAATCTAGTCTGGCCTAGATATAAATGAATATTGGGTTTTGGTCAGCTGGACCAAAACCAAAGCAGCAGTAAAATGTGGATGATTGAGGGTAGATACATGCACTTCACATTTTCAGGATTTTTCTGAACTACCCCCATATTTCAAAAATAAAGATTTGTATTAAAAATACTCAGCAGCTGTCAGTTATTCCTTCCTTGACCACGCTGAAACACTGCTTGCCTGGTCTTGGAGTAAAGGACAGTGGTGACATGAGAACGTGGATATAATGCAGTCAGGTAATAACCTGATCATTTATCTGAATCAGCAAGGGTTAAACAACAGCTCCGTGACAGATACAGCTACACATATGAAGTCCTAGTCCTGGCTCAGGGCTGGCAGTCCCTGAGGGGGTCCCATGCAGCTGAGCCCACCTACGAGTCCCCTCTGAAGGGGGATCACCTCATGATTGCTCTGCTACAGGCCTGTCACAAAAGAAAAGGTGGGTCTGACTTCTGGTTTGTACCTCACTCAGCACACCCTCAGGTCTCACAGTGTTCAGGGAATACAGTCCAAATTCAGGTCAGCAGAAACAGATTAATCTGAAATACCTGACTTCATCAGTAAGAAGCCTGAAGGCACCTATGTAAGATCCTATGCAAGAACCTCTGAAGCGTAGCTTGTAGCATATTGGAGTGAATATTTTGTCAAAAGTAAATCTGAATAATGTGCTGCCAACAGCATTTCTGGAAAGGTCAATATGCTGTTGGCAACTGCATTTTTCAAGTGAAAGCCAAAATGTGATGTGGCATTTATTGCAAAGAAATGAGGCTCAGTTTTGGAATTTAGCTGTTAGTCTTGTCTTTTACGGGAGACAAAGAAGTTCCCATGTGTGTCAGTGCATCCTGAGTCTACTTGTAAGTAGGAGGATGGTCTTTAAAGGTAGCCAGAAACTTGGCGGGTATCTCAGGCCATCCACAGTCAAGTCTGCCCTGTAGAAATGCATATCTGAAACAAAGAAATTAACTGTGAAAATAAAATTGTATATGTATACCCACAGCAGCAAAAGAACTCCCAGATGGGAAGAGTTGGTGTTTAGAATCTCAGGATACTTGATTTTTGCAATAGCATTTATTTGTATCCAAATACATAGAAGTAGCTGAAGGTCTTTAGTGCCATTTTTTGGTTGTGTTTATCCCTGTCTTGCCCTGCAATGGGAGGAAGGAGAATATGTGAATGTACATATATACATACACAAAAAATTCCTTGCAGCTTTGAGGTACCATGTCTTTGTGTGTGAAGAAGCACGGTTTGAAAAAGTAGCTGCAAGTTTAAATTTTTTGTGGAAGGAGGAAAAGAGGATCCTCAATGGAATCAGGTATCATTCCCACGCAACTCTGAGATACTTTCCTTTATTGCTTGCATTATTTGTCTTTCTGGTACACACAATTAAAGAATCAAAACAATTTTAAAAATTGCACTAGACAGTATGCTTAGGCTACAGTTTAGACTTAAAACTTCAGCTCAGATCCATGTAGCACTAATGCACAGCATAACTAGTATTTATGTTGATATGTAAAAAAAGGCCAATGGGATTCCTTTTCTACCTGGAACATAACACAGTGTTTTGAGAGGTTTATTAATTATATTGTGGAGAAGCAACTGGTTTAGGTTGTATTAATTTCATTTTGCAGAAAAGTCACTCATCCGCAAATATGACTTTTCAGTAAGTCTTGGCATCAATTTGTGGGTAATGACAGCAATGGAAAAGCAGGCTTGCAACACTTGGTAAGGTATTTGAGAAACTGGCTTATGGATTTGCTTAATTCTTAGTATAGAGTGGTTGTTTCCTGTTCTATTAGTGTTGTGTGTCAGCAAAATAACCACACCATGATTTGGTACTTGAAGAGCTCAGTTTAAATACAAACTAAGTTGTGATGTGGACTGCTTTACTGCAGAACAAATGCTGCTTCAGGCATTGTTTCCTAAGTTAGTTCCTTCTAATCAGAACAGGTTATAATGGAAGTAGCAGAAAATCTGATTATAAAATAAGCTGCTTGCTACTAATTTTGGCCTTTGCTTTTATAAAAAAAGATTTCTGCCTATTACATGGTCTTTGGGTTTTGTAATAAAAGATCAGTTGTGGGGATTTGATATGTGTGCTTTTAATGCAGCTGTTCTCTCTGCTCTGTAAGGCAGAGTGTTGATGACATGAATTCTGTCTCTGCCTGTGAGTCTGGGAAGGCAGGTGTGCTATTAATTCTGATTAGAGAAAGACCTGGAAAAAAGTGTCCATAATGATTAGACTAAACCAGGAAATATGGAAAAATCAAGTTGGAGGGCTTAAAAATGGAGCCTCCTAGAAAAAGAAAGTCACAGCAGAGAATGGGTAGAAAAATGGTATAATTGTGAGTACCATCATGTCCATTTCCTTGTGTGATCTCACTCAAAACAACAGAATGGGATTAGTTACCACATGCAATCCAAACAGCTTTCATGAGATGATGAGAGAAGCCTCATGCCTGCAGAGCCTGAAACAGCTCAAGAGGAAACAGAAAGAAAATACGGTGTGATGTAATTGCTTCTAAAATCAGCCTTCCTGCATTTGATAGAGCCCCATTTCTTTTTGTTCTCTGACTAAGATTTTCCTATTGACTAAAGCCTAAACTCATTCTTGAGTTACTTTTCTGATGACTCACAGGGGCATAAACTGAAGTTTCGAGTCATGCTGCAGTGTTCAAACCACTCCAGCTTTGTGTTACTGGGATGGATGTTTAGTTGCTCAGGGTTTAGGGAATGATGATGTGACAATGGGGAAGCTGTCTGACTGTGGCTTTGCACAGTGCAAACAGCAGGCATTTCAAAAAACCTCCCAGACCTTTTGTCCTGCACAAGAAGTCACATGTACGTGTGTAGCTGTGCAAGCTCAGCTGTGAGCACAGAATGAAACAACTGGAGAAATAGCAGTATTTAATTTACAAAACTGTTGAGCCATGTAATGCTGTGGTAAAGAGTAACTGATTAAAAGTGTGAAAATAACTCTGCCTGGCAGTTTCTAACCAGTGTTATTTGGGCTTCTGTGCTCTCTGCAAGATGGCCAGATTCAGCCTGGTGTTTCTGCATGGCTGCCCTAAGTCAGCAACAAGTGTTGGTTACCCCTTAGGGCTCTGTAACTAAATCTGTAGTGTGGAGCAAAGTGTGTCCTTCTGGATATTTATTTTCTCACGGCCCCCTTCCTCATGCTGCAGTGAGGCTGAACAACCTACCTCTGCCACAAACTGTGTCGCAGTTTGTGTTCTGGGGAGGAGGAGAGCATTTTTTGAGCAGTCATTAGGAAATGAGAGCTTTGAAGTTCCTTCCTGAGTCTGACTCCTAGACATTTCATTTGGAAGATCACAAAGGAGAATCTTTTAGAAGGGAAATGGTTGCTTAAAGACGTGCTTAGACAGGACAGCGAGTTTACATACCATGTTCATCTTTTGCTCTGTTAACTGTTAAGCAAGTCTGTCCCTGGAATCACATCCCAGTCACTGGTTCCTGTTAATATGAGATGACTGAATCAAGCTGGGGAGGTCAAAAATCTTTTAATATTTAAAATCTTGTAATCTTTTTTTTGCTTAGAAGAACAAAACTTCCAGGGTTCTTGAGAGATGGCTTTAGAGACATGTGGAAGCTGTTTGAGTTGCCTGCTGATACCTCTTGCACTTTGGAGTATCGTTGTGAATATCCTCCTGTACTTCCCAAATGGGAAAGCTCTGCATGCAGCCAGTTACCAACTCCCCAACTACGTGTGGTATTTTGAAGGGATCTGTTTCTCAGGTGTGATGGTAAGTGCTCATTCTATGGATTTTTAATGAATTGCATTCTACTATAAATAATTTTTGGTTACTCTTCAGCAATGCCATTGTGCTTTTAAAGAGCACATGGATTTGGCAAAATTACTACAGGCAAAAAACTCAACCAGACTGAAAAAAAATGTTAACGTACTAATGACAAGCTACTAATGACAAGTAAATTATTTAATATTAGATATGTATATTATTTAATGTAAGTGATTTTACAGGGAGAGTTTTTAGTTTATTTTCTGCTGTCTTTTTGTTTATGTGCAATTTATGCTTGTATTATGGAGACAGACACTATATTGATTTAATCATCTACGGGGGCTGAATTACAGCTCTTTTACCAAAACAAAATGAAACAAAAACTAAAAGAGTTTCTCATAGTGGTTCAGATGTTTTTAACAGCTGTATGCTATCCTGTATTTAGAAGACTGGATACAGTACACAATGAATCAGGTGCAACTGTTGTCAGGCTAAATACAGAGAATTGTCTCACTGTGATTGGCATAGTAGGATTTTCCCTGCTACATTTTCAATATATTCATCTGCAGTAACAAGCTACCACAGAGTTGCCCCCTGGTCATGCTGTTCCCCATGTTCATAACAAGCTCTATCTTCAGGGACAGAAAGTAGTTATGTGATCAAAGTGCATTGCACACTATCAGCGCTTAAAAAGGGCTCATCTACAAACTGAGGGGGTTTTATTATGATGCTGAACAGAGGGAGTTATTAAAACATGAGACATTCTTTTGAAACTGTGTATTTTCCCTAAAGCAGAAGAAAAGTCTTATCTCTTCTAGCAGAGGAAAAAACCTATCAGATAGAGGATTCAAACAGAAAAACAGCTGCACATTTGGAAAAATGTTAATTTCAACAGTGATATTGATATCTTGAAGCATTTTTAGCCTTAGAATTATTACCAATTTATTAAAACTGCATATGTCATTGTGTTACAAACAGGTCAGCAGCATTAGAGAGGATAGTGCGGTGATTCAGAAACATTTCCTTCTCATATATTCTCTTTCCAACTGGTGCCTCTCTGAGTGGCAGTTTGTGGTTCTGGAGTCCAGGTCCTATTTATCAAAATGATTCTAAAACCAGGCTGAAATAATCCAGTAATCTGAGAAAATCAGTATGCATACTTAACAGAGAAAACAAATGGAAGTGCAGGTGAATTTAATTAACAGCTTGCACAACTGACTTTTTCTAGCATAACCCTGTTGGTGAGGAAGGAGAGACTGATCCATGTACCTGTGTCAGCAAAAAGCTGTTGAACTGAAGTGGTTGTATCAATAAAATATCCTTTGTTTCATTACTGTTGATTCTTTTACTTGTGAACTTTGTTTTATTGTTTCAGCTTCACTGGTGTAGGTGAGCCCAAACTCGTAGTGCTTTGCTGCGGTGGGAGATGTTGTGCTCTCGTCTTTCAAGCACAAGACACAAATATAGTGACACCCTACTATAACCACTCCAGTTTCATGTGTGCCTTAAGTAATTGTGCTCTTTCACAGATCAGCTTTAAAATCTCAAGAGAGCACAAGAGATGCAGTCCCTGTTTTCCATAGGCGAAGGAGACTTTGTATCTGCAGTCATCTCACTGACTTTATGATGTCCTCTTACAGATCCTTCTTTTGGCAGTAATTCTAATAACACTGGAGTGTAGCGTGTTCTATCGGTGCTGCCAGAGTGAGAGCTGTAACAAAACCTACAGAGTGAGTCTGTATTTTATTTTTGTGCAACTCCTTAAGATTTGTTTTGAGTGCCTTCCTGCTTCCGTGTTTCCAGCACATCCTGCTGCCCTCTCCACTGCTCTGTTTTTGCTTCCTTTCACAGAGAAGGATTCTAAATTGAGTTGCAAGGTCATGGATTGCATAGCTTCTTCGTTCTGTTGCATAAGCAGGATGAAAGAAAATCAGACACACACTCCCTCTAAATCCTTGTAAAATAAAATTAGAATGTAAAAGGCCTGAGTGTGTCAATGAAATGCCCCAGCTAAATAGATTCATCCTTTTGGAAGTTATTTTTTTCCAGTAATGACTCAATATATGCTGTCTGGGATGCAGACCTATTTAATACATGGTTTTGTTCTTGTAGAATTTTTAGAAAAAATTTTGCAAAAATGCAAGTTTAAAAAACTCACAACTGACAATATGTAACTTAGAGATGTGGAATGTCTTAAACTCTGTTTTAATCTTTATTTTGTATGTGTATACTTACTATTCTTTACCTGCTATTTTTCTTTTTGAATTTTGAAGACTGGGAAAATCAAATGTGAAATTCAACCCCAAGGAAGTAGCTAGGCAGACTGAATGATTGTGTTTGCTGTGCACATTGTCCCCTCACAGTAATGTTTCTCTCTCTTTACTCCAGAGTTTTATTTCAATTGTGCTAGCCCTGCTTGGAGTTGCTTTCTCAGGATACAGTTGCATCATTTTTACCCTGGGTTTGATTCAAGGCCCTTTCTGCAATTCATCAAGAGGATGGGATTATATTTTCAAAGACACTGCAGGGGGGTAAGAAACATCAGTGTAGATTTCTGCAAGAAATCGTACATCAAAATATAGTCAGACACGTTCTTCTTACTTCACAATGGTGTTTTTCTAACAGGTACCTCACCGATTATCCTGCCTGGTCTCAGTGCACAGAACCTGCCAACATAGTGGAATGGAACATCATTTTACTCTCGATTCTCATAGCTCTCAGTGGACTGCAGCTGATCATCTGTTTTCTCAAAGTGGCTGCTGAGTTAAAGCGGACACTCTGTGGGACCTATTCTGTTTTCGTTCAGGTAACAAAACATCTGAGGTTAATTTCTTCAGCATCTCCAGCTTAGTTTCTCTTACTTGAGGACTTACAGTTGCGGTTTTTGCATTCTCTGTGTGTAGTGGTTTGACCCTGTCCAGAAGCCAGGTTACCCACTAAAGCTGCTCTCTCACTCCCTCTGCAGCTCGATAGAGGAGAGAAAAGGGTTCAGGAGTTAAGGAGTGAGTGGGAGAGATCCCTCACCAATCACCATCACAGGCAAAACAGACTCAAAGTGGGGATATTACTTAAATTTATTACTAACAGAATCAGAGCTTGAGAATGAGAAATAAAATACAACTTAAAGACACCTTCCTCCCACCCTGCTCCCTCCAAGTTCTCCCTCCTCTCGCTCAGCGGCGCAGGGAGATGGGAATGGGGGTTACGGTCAGTTGTTGTTTCTGCTGCTGCTCATGGAGAGGATCCTTTCCCTGCTTCCCATGGTGCCCCTCCCACGGGAGACAGTCCTTCTGAAACTGCTCCAGCGTGAGTCCATCCCACGGGCAACAGTTCTCACACACTGCTGCCACATAGGTCACTTTTCCACTGTTGTTCACGAGTTCTCACTCCTTTCTTCTATGGCTGTGATCTTCATCTGCCCCTAACGTTTCTCCTTCCTTCTTGCCTGCCTTCCT
>VYZS01049666.1:6361-30263 GCA_013400695.1 Neodrepanis coruscans
AACAAACAAGATCTAGTGGAAACATCTGCCTAGATGAGGCACAATCATTCTTTTCTCCAGTGCTTTTCTATTCATTTGTTAAAGCATTTCTAAATGTGTCTAAACCTTTACTAAACGGCTACTTCAGGATTTATTATTGCTCATTTCAAAAGACCCTCTCATGGTAAGAGTTATGTAAAAATCGTTTCCTGATAGACTGTTCTCTGTTGTCTGGCAAAGACTCTGGGCTTATATCACTGCAAGACAGATGTCTCTAACAGATTTACAAAGACGTAACATACAAATGAAACCTATTACTGCCGAAGTCTTCATCCATGCCTTAATAATCTCTTGCCCTCTCGGTTACAACTCCCTCTTCTCTGGCCTCCATAGTTTTCAAGTATTCAGCATGTGTAGAATATTACATCCAACCTTCTTTCAAGTACAAAGAACTTGTATTTCCCCCTTTTCAGATATTTCCACTAGATCTTGTTTGTTCTGGGATGCTGTTCAAAACTCTTTTCCTTCTCTTTAACCTTTCATTGATATATTTCAGCTTATAGAACATAGATTTCTCTGCCTCTGCCCTTTTCCCAGACATTCTGTCCAGCTGGCATTCACCTTATGAATTGATTTTTACTTCAGTGGAAGTAAAATTGGATCTACTGATACATAGTTAGGACCCTAAAATGCACTCATACTGTCTAAGACACCACATCTTACCATTTCATAGCCTGAGAACAATTCCAGTATGAGTCTTTGCCTGCACAGCCTTTGCTGTCTGCAACAGATTTTCTTCCATGCTGAGACCCCAACACAGGAGAGCATTTTAGCACCTGCTGGGGTCCTGCTGAGACCCAGGGCTTGAGCCTTTTCTTCATGTTAGGTACTGTCCTTGGCAAAGATGGTATGGACAATACACTTGAATGTTTTCCTGAGCAGCCACCTAACCCCAATTCTTTTCTAAATTTCATCTAAAAATCAACTTTCTGTCCTGGTCACTCCTCTTTTATCTCACCATGTGTTTTTATTGTATAACTCTGTGAATGCAAGTAAAATCAGAGCAATATTCTGGAGGTAAGCTGTGCTTTAAAATTGCTAACCAAGGAAAATTTGTGGCTACAGTCCTCTCTGAATTGCAAAGACATGTTTTGCACTGACGTTGTCCTTGTACCTCTCTGTTTGATATACGAGCTATGTATTTATCTGTCTTTCAGGTTCACTTGATGTTCCCTGATCATGTACCAAAGCCATGCTGTGCACCAACAAAANGAAAACTGTGGTGAGCTATTTATTTAGAAAAAGGCACAGGGAAAAAACCCAAACTGCTCAGCTAAACATATTTTTTTCCTTTAAAAGTTCTGCTCCATTAGAAAAAGTGAAATGTTGAACAGTGTATAAGTAAATAATTAGTAGATAGAAAATAGAAGTAAAAAAATTGCACATAATTGTAATAGCTATGTTCTTTAACAAAGTGAGTGCAACTGGAGTATGTTACTTTTTGGCTTTTAAGCTGCAGAGTTTTCAAAAGGCTCCACACTTCGGAAATTCTGTGTAGACAGACTCTTGCCTCAATCTATGACTTTCCAAGTTAACACTAAAAATTGAACTACAACATTCTTACCTCAAGTCATATCAGTCTATTATCTACTACACTGCTCTGGCAAATTTTTATAATAGGTAAAATCAAACAAAAACCCACACAAACCTTCCCATTGAATACACAAGTTACTATTATACATACAAAATATACAGAAGACACAGAGTGAAAGGTCTTTGCTCTGTTTAGCTTCCACTTACGGATGTGTTTTGTGAGTGTGTGAGGGAAGGCACTGGGGATGCAGTTGCCACCCTTTTAATCAAAAATCTTATCCCTAGTGGTGGCTGTTTTCAGGCAAAGATGAAAAAAACCTTTCTTAACAAGGTATTGGGTAATTTGCAGCCTACTTTCAGTCTCCTATCTGCTTTTCTATGAGGTGGGAATTGGTTTACATAATGAGACTCAATATGGGATATTGTTCCTTTTATTTTGCATTATCTATTGTAATTTTGATAATTTGTATATCCATTAAAATAACTTTTTAATCTCCCTAAATTTTTGGCATCAAATCCTGTGGTTATGAATTGCACAAGCAATTACAGATTACCATTCCCACCATCACTACACATATGCTTATCTTCACTTAATCCCATTTAAGGTCTTTGGACATTGCTTTGTTTTAGTGTTATGAAAGTGGGAAAATAGAAACTCTGTATTCTCTCTATTATGTGCTAATTATAATATATGCTTTTATCATGAATTGCCTTCATTAAAAATGCTTCATTTAAACCATTCCCAGAGAGTTACTAAAAAATGGATAGGACATATCAGTTTCTCCTTAGACAGTCTATTCATGTAAACTCTGACTTCTCTTGCTATTTAAAACATGTTTCAGAAAACTCAGATTATTACAAATTGATAAAATCAGTGTGTGTGTGACTGTATGCATGTGTGTCATTTTTGCAGAAACTAATTTATTATATCTTGCTTTTGGAGTAACACATAAATCCTTTTTATGCATACACTCAATTAAAAAAAATAAATTAGCAGTTCTGATTTCAGTCTTGGGAACTCTTTCCCTTTAATAGGAAGTTTCATTTTACACTCCCATTTCCATTTTATACTGACATTACCTACATATCTACATTTAATTGCAGCTTGTGTACAAGGGTTTATGGAAAAATACATCTGACTCATCATTTTAGAACAGTTAAATTCTTCGGCTGTCTTCAAGAAATTTACTGGTTTCTGTATAAATGGATAGGCTGATATGCTTTTTTGTTCTCAATTTATTCTAAATGGAATTTGATGGATACTAAATTTTGGGTACATTAAGTAATATATTTTAAGTAATGGTGTACCATTTTGAGACTAAGAAGCTGAAGATTATTGTTATATTATTCTTTAAAATATGCTGTTGGAATATATTTCTATATTTTGAGACATAATAAACCTGTAATATTATTTTCCTCTGCTGTGGTTTTGCTTCTAAAACACATGACAAAATGACACTGACTTGATGTATTCTTTTTAAAGGAAAAGCAAGAGACCACCAATGGTTATGGGTAGATTTTTTTTTACTGTTCATTTTTAGTACAGACATTTTGCAAAATTACTGTTATTCTTATACTGCAGGTAGTGAACCATCTACACTATTAATAAAAATTGTGCCTTCAAATGATACCTCCAAGCACTAATGCTCTACTCAAAATATACTAGAAAGGCGAAATGGTTTTTAAAATTCTCAATAAATCCATAACTAGTCATTCCTCTATTTGAAATGAAGGTTAGTGGCACCATAGTTTCTGCATGCTCTGGATAAAGGAATATATGCATATTTTCATGTAAACTTGTTCAGGTAAGCTCTTCTTCAGTAGTATGCAATACAGGACTTCTTGTTCTTTTGCTTGGTCCTATCAAATACCTGTTATTTTATATATATTTATGCATAATATGTAAACACTTATATTTAATGTAGTGTGTACATAATTATATCAAACATATACCCATATCTGCAGTTATGATGTTATTCTCCAGATATGAAGACCATTCCATTGTAAATTAGGACACAAGAGCTTTGTTCTTTTTCAAGTTGATTAAGCTTTTTGCATCCTTAACTGGAATCTAAAGAGCTGAAAACTTGAAAAGCAGAAAAAAGCCCTGTACAGAATTAATGTTATGTTATTCATACAAAGCTGTCTGGTAGCTGACAACATAGCAATACATCTGATCAGTACAAAACTCAGCTAGAGATATCCTGAAGAGACCTTGTTATGGATGTCTTCAAACAAAATAATGATCATACTTTGTTCTGTTGTGCATCTATCTGAAAGGCTGTCCTGAACAATGTATCCTTAAGAACACTGTGACTCTTCCTTCTTCAGTGGCCTGTTTAAGTAAATATGCATTTGTGTGAGGGATTAGGTAGGTAGTAGAAATGGAGCCATATGAGGAACTCAGATATCTTTCGGAATAAGAAACCAGTCATTTTTAGCTGCACATGAGAGTACAACTATTTATTTTGCATGCTGGTACATAGAAAATTGTAGAACAGTAGTTAGTCTTTATATTATGATGGGAGTCAATTATCAGACGATTTGGGGCCTCATTTTGGTAAATGTTAGGTACATGAGCAGCATGAGTTGCTGCACCTATACTGCAGACACCCTAACTGTGGCTGTCTTTAGGAACAACACAGAGAAGTGTTATTTTGGATTGCGATTCACCTGTTTCTCTCCGAAGACTATGGAGTGGGTTTAGAACAGTGACTCTGCTATAGACCTTGACTGAGCAACTGTAATCAATGACAATCACTGACACCTTTAAAACAATGTTACAGGGTTGAAAGATTTTTACTGAAATGTTTATTTGAGATGCAAAGCTTTAAGAAATCACTTGTTATCATGAAGGCATGTCAGGCACTCCTGTTTTGGTACGTGGTTTTCTTTACCATTGACTTGGAAAAGGTTGGATTGCTGATTGTGTATTTTTCCTGTTTTGTTTTTGTTGGTTTTTTTTTTTTGGTCAATTTCTCCTTTAAAACAATTTCATGATAAATTGACTCAAAGATGGTTTAAAAATGGTTTAGGCTTGTACTCATAAGTTTCTGAATTATTTCAGCAATAACCAAAGGATTCTAATTACCCAGACTTCAAAATGATGTTATTTACAATCTCTACCAGCTTTTCTGCCTGCACATTCAGCTGTGTAAAGGGAGAATTTGACATGTGGTGCCTGAATGACAAACCAGCCACATGTGAATTATACAACATTATCTTTTACTATCTCATCTGCAGTCACAGAACTTGCAAAATGTGATTTACAATGTGTTACTGAATTCTTACTCATAGGGCTTGAGCAAGAGCTTGATTAAAAACAAAAGAAAACCAAACTAAATTTCAACGGAAAACAGTGAGAGGAGGTTTTCTTGACATCTTAATTCAAATAAATCAGCACCAAACATGGTACATGAGGGGTTGGGAATCCCATGTGAATTAAATGGACCTTTTATATTCTGTTTTCCATATTTGCAACACATGACACAGACACTTCTCTTGACTGCTCCATTTCTAGCTAAATACTTTCTGTTCTCTTCCTGTACATTTTTGCTTCCAGATAAGCACCATCAATTATTATTACTAATATGAGCGAAGATATTTTCATTGCTTTAGCAGATGTTAATGCTTTACAAAAGAAGTATGTGTAATTAGTATTTCTGCTTTACAGGTACAGAAAAGTGGAGAGGCTTGCCAAAGAGAGGAGCAGATAAGAGGCACTATAGGGAAGACAACCAAGATCTCCAATGTCCTAGTGATCTAAACGCTGTTCCACACTTTTGGCCAGTGATGCATATGCTTGATACCTCTGTCCCTGCAGCTCATAATGTTAAGGGAAGATAGGCAGTCTTAGGGGTTACTTGGACCTATATTTTTCATTTACCAAGTATTTTTCTATTTTCATGGTTACTTCTGTGCAGGATGCAGATCAGACCTTTCCTATGTAAAACTGCTTCTAGGGAACCAACAAGGATTGTCTTCCAGCAGATTTTGAATCACCTTTACAACAGGGTCATAAATCTGCACCAGTAGAGTTGCAGGCAGTGTTACATCCCTCCCTTTTCTTATATTTTACTTCTGCTCAGTGGGAAGTTCAGCAATGCATTAAGACTGGGACTGTGTTCGTATCTGTGTAGTATGGGTTCTCAGGCCGGATGTTGGCTGGAGGTATGAGAGCAATGTATTTTCTAGGGAACCACTCTCAGAGAATAATATTGAAGCAGTGATGTGGGAGTAGGATCTTCTCTGTAAAACATGTCCTGGTCTCTTCTGAGTCTCCAACTGACTTGTGAGCAGAAACATTTGTGAAAATGAGATAGCTTTTTGACTGTAATTATAAAGAGAAAACTTGGTAGGAGCTCTTTCTGGAATCTCTGCTCCCATAAATTCTTTGCAAAAGAGAAATCCAAGGCTTGAACCTGGACTGAACTGCACAGAGACAAAAGGTTGAACAAGACATGATGGAGAAACATGGCATGTCTATCAAACTCCCTAAAATGATCTAATTGGAAAATAAAGCTTTTCATGCCTGATAATTTTCTTGGTTGCTTAGCTGTCTTGCCACAAGAATGCATGTTCCATTTTATTCTAGTGAATTTCACATCCACCACTGGGATTCTTTTCCAAAATTAGTGTTTCTCCCTTAACCTCTGCAATGGTTCTTTTCAGCCTTCTCTGCGTGTTATCTGTTTTATTATTCAAGACTAACAGCTCCCACAGGGAATGCTCTTTCACAGACTGCGCTGCATTGGTAGAACAAAGACAAGACCTGCCAAGTCAGTTACTTGTTTAATTGGGATGTGAATCTTTGAGAAATATTTTTGCTTACTCTATCTTTCATGCATTTGGATTTTTCTTGGTTTGCTAACTTGGTATGAATTCTTGTCACTAAATATACTCAGGAAAGTGCATAGAGTTGCATGAAACCTTTCTGTGGAAAATATTTGAGCCTTTATCATGAAACAAAACTTCCTAATTGGTTTCCCATTTAAAAATGGATTGATATAGATAGTTAAAAATCTTATATTTCCAAAGGAAAGAGTTTTTAGAAAACTGCTGAGCTTGGTTACATTTTATGTTTTCAAATCCATTAATTTAGTCAAAATGTTTTGAAATCTATTAATTTAGTCAAAATTTAAGAGTTTTCAATTAGCAAGACTTACATTGTGTGTCTCAGGACATATATCCAAGGACCAGATCTCTTTTCTCAGATACATTGGTGCACATACAGAATCTATCAAAATTAAGTGCCCTTGAAATACCGATGAACATATTTCTGCTTCTTTTTGGTTACTAGTACTGGACAGTGAGGTAGTAACAAAGTTATTCATGCCAGAATACAATTAACTGCTTAATTTCTTCTCCTTATAACCAAGACCTTATGGTTTTACTCTTTCCTCTCACCCATCTACAATAAGTATCACTGAAGGTCATTTAAAATTGTGGGAAATTAATATCATGCTTCAGAATGGAACTGAATGTGGAAATTCCCAAATTTTTATTAGGAATTTTAGAAACTATAATGAAAACAGTTTTTAAAAAGTTTTTTAAGAGATCACTGCTGATCTGCGGAGCCCACACCAGTGCTGTAGAAGTCGGCATTGGGGCAGAGAAGCCAGGACTGTGTTCATACACAGCAGAAACCCTGTCAGCCCCATGGGGGCTGTGCTGCCAGGGTGCCAATGTGCTTGGAAGAGAAGCCAGCCCACATTTGTGGAAAGGAGCCTGGAAGCTGCAGGGCCTCCTTCTCCAACACAATGCAGACACCAGGGCTGTCTGGCAAAGAAACAGGAGAGGTGTCTCTCAGAACGATGCACAGTATAGCCCACTGAAAATGCCTGCATTTAATCATTAAAGTGCTTAAAGATACCTCTCTATTTTAAAAATAGAAACATATTCATTGTGAAATTCCCACGCTGGCTAACATTTCTCCTGACATTTCTGAGTGAAACTTCATTGACATTTTCACAGAGGTTTGCATATTTTTGGCAGGAAAGAATTTAACCCCTCTCTTCAATCATGTTACACCCCATTTCCAGTGACTGTGGAACAGTCTTTTAACATTCTCTTAGTTTTTCTCATGATGTAAACATATACTGCAGTAGAAGCAGTAGTGGTCCTCCAGATTTACTCTACAATAGCTAAGAAGTGTTGCAAAATACTTACTATATTTTTTCCTATATTTCCTCTGAATCTTTTCCCTTAATTGACCATTGCTGTTGAAAAAGCTGTAAGAAACAAGCCAAATAATAATTGTTAAGGCAGAAATCAGGTGACATTGTTTTAATTAAGTAGCTAAATGTAATACACAGTTATTATATCTCTCTCCTTACAGTCATTAGTTATGTGGCATTGCTCTGACACTAAGCATTAAGGCCTATCAGACTTTCAGGAAAGCAGTCTGCTCGAAATTTCAAGAAATGCCGGACTAATCAAGATGTTTCTAGCAAGGAAGAGATCTCTGTCAGACAGTAAAATCCATATGTGGTGTTTTATGCTTAATGGTTCTGCCTTCTTCCCTATAATCTAGTTTCCACAATTACCCAAAGTCTGAAGAATCCATATCACTCATCATATCAAACACTACAATTAGCTTTCTTGTGGACTACTCTAATTTTATGCATTTCTAATCACCCATTTGTTGTGTGGGTAATTACCACACTCAGTTACATGCAAACAGATGTTTTCATAATTATATTTTTGTTTGCTCATTTTCCCACCAACTGCAGCTTTTTCTCCTTCACAGTCACAATTCAATCTTTTCACATTGCAAAAAATTTAGTATTCTGTTTATGAAGAGTTGGGCAACCTCCATTTTTTTCTCTTAGAGAAAGGAAGTGTTTTCAAAGCTATTTCTATATGTCACAGAACAATGATTCTAGATATCTAGATATCTAGTAGATATTTGAACTAATGCTGGTCCAGAGGCTATGCAGTTGTATTACTGCATATTTCCAGATTGTTTTCAATACCAGCAGCAATGCGATTGGAACCTATATATTGATAAGGAAATACACTATATGGTGTAGAAATACATAAATATGTTGATCATTTGAAGGTCTCTGAAATGAACTAACATCCAAGCGAGTTTGCAGAAGTTTGGGAATGACAATTTAAAGTGTGTTTTCCTGTGCATTTCTCCTTTGATATGAACAGTCCAAGTAAGTCAAGGCATGGAATCAAAGGGTGTTTCAGAAAGCATTTCTATGAGATGCAGAGCATGAACTTGTGCTGAAATAAACTTTCACTTTACACTTGGGGATTATTTCTTTTGATCCTGACTTGAATACTTTGGTATCCTGTAGAGCTTCAGCTGCCTTAGAAGTTCTGTTATAATAGCACCATCTTCTGACTAACGTCCTTCTGAGTATTTTTATCTTGGTTCATTGCACCTCTGAGGGTCATAGATCTGTGAAAAGGTGGCTGCTCCCCTGCTTTATGCAGCGCTCCAGAGACGCAGTGAAGTGGTTAACCATGCAGTGCAGAACTGAGAATTCCTTAACTTTGGCGGTCTGATGCTGAAATGTACACACATTTCCAATGAAAATGCTGAGACAATCGAATGAAAATAGAAAATAGAAAATGTTCTTCTGACATTTTTGATGCTGTTTCAGTTTTGTATGAGTAAGAACCACTAACAGCACTTGTTTCTTCAGTCTCTTCCAAGGTCAAGATTGTATGCTAGATATTTTGAAGGGTCTACTATAGTATAAATACAGTCCAGCCAGTAAAGTTTTAACCTTATTTAACCTTTGCTTATGCACAAAGATAAAAATCTTCAAATTACTAAAGTGGTTGGATTGATTTTTGTAGAGAAAATTGTACTATTTTCCTATCAGTCTTACTTTAACTTGTGGCTATGTTCTAGTACATATGGGTCTTTCCTTCTGGTTTCTGTCTGGACAGTAAAGAAAAAAACAGTAGTGACTGGCAGCTGAGAATCAGAACTATTTAGTCAATTAATTTTGGAAAGGCTATGGATTACTATTTGAAGTTACATATCCAGTTCATTTCATATAAATTAAAACTTCAGATACAGTTTAAAGAGCATGAAACCAGAGTCATGTGCTTCATTGATACAAGAAAAAGAGATAGGCTCAGAAGGTCTGGATTGCTTCCTCGCTTCTGTCATTGATTCACTATGAAATTTCGTAAAACAAATATTCCAGATCTGCATGTATTTGTCATGTATTTATAAAGGGCAAGTGAAATTAATTAGATTTTGTGAGACATTTTGACATTCAGATCCACTGAGCAGAAACAGTGCTATTTGTGGCACCATATGTTGTTAGTTTGTGTCTGAATTCTAATCTACCGTACACTCCTTTTTCTGATTATCACTAAAATTTTCAAGGATATGTTTACCTCTTTCAGTTCTCATTTGTAATATAATAATAACAAAATTAAAGGAGAATTAAGAGGACAAATATATTAATAATAATGAAGGGCTCAGATACATTTATAGTCCTGTACATGCATATTGCTTATTGGCATAGACAAATGGAATTGTATAAACACATGCCATCTGATATATTTCTTCATTAGAAAATTGTACTTTTTACTCATCTAGGTTTTTCTTTCTCAACTTTTTTTTTTTGTCCTAATTTGCTCACTTCAATTCAAGGCATTAATTTTTTCCATCCTAAAGGACTCCTTTAGTCATTAACAAATAAAGTTATTTGCCCAGGCTATCAATTTTTATTTTTCGCATTAATTCCATTCAACTGACTTTCTCCAGTCTATGAAATGTTACTGTTCTTGTTCTCTGAATTTTCTACATATTGTGAAAAAGTCTAAAAAACATAATGTGTGTGCTCACTGCAACTAAGAGGAATTTTCTCTGATTAGTGACCTAGTGGGATGATTAATTGCATTGTAGCAGTCTTTTCAGAGGTTTATGTGCTAATGTAAGGTGCAGGTCAGAAGAAAACTGAAATCAATGCCTAAACATACATTGCAGTTTTGTTGATCTGTATTTCCCTCATGACACTGACCTACAAGTGAATAAACCAAACAGAAGTATATCTCATGGGTTATATAAATACTCCTTATGCTAGCTTTTTAAGATGCCAGCCTGGCAGGTAACCATATATGACTGCCTGTTTTTCATATGAATATCTCTGCACCTTTTCTAATCACAGTTCTTCATGACCATATCCACAAATCTATCTCTCCTTTCCTTTAAATTGCTCTTTAAGCTAAATTTTGTAGAAAGAAAAAGTAAGGGAAAATCACAGGCTTTTGGGCAGTACAAGGTTCAAGGCTGAAGTTGAAACAATGAAACATCTCTTATTATACACAGAGTAGCAATGAAGACATCCATTTCACTGCAGTACCATCTGTTTTTTCAGACCAGTGTGCCACAAAATACCCCAGAATATTTAGGAAAACCTATTTCGGCAATTAAGCCATAAGATTTGATATACAACTTCTAAGTCATGATAATTCTCCCTTTATTGATTTTTACCCTTTCTGTGATTACCATTGATTCTGCATCTTTCATTTTCCTCTTCACACACTATCATTGCAAAATGGTTTTAGATGTCTATTTGTTAGCGTATGCTCTCACCATTTGTATATCTGTGTGTCTTTCCATGTGATGTTTATTGTTCTTGGGCTTTATTCGCATGTATAAATAAAGAAAATGTCTCTTGTTGGGATACAGATCGACCTTTGGAAAGGATGTTAGCCTTTTTTCACTGTAGTTCAAATAAGCAAAGCACTGTTAAGCACAACAAATTTATTTATGGGTTCAGTATACTGTTGGAAAGGTCAGAAGACAAAGTGATGGTCCCAAGCTCCACATTTTGCTTTCAGCTTTCTGAATTCCTTGGAAGATAGGTAAAAATCAAATGGGAAAAGCTATGTCTCTCTGGGTGATGCATCTGTGCTTGGCTGACCTGTGGCTTCTCTTATACAGTGTATACAGCATAGTGTGTTCAAGAGCAGAACAAGACCTCCCTGAACGACTGTTGTTGTGGGGAGAAAGTGAAAGTAAAACCGGTCTTTTTTCCTACCATGCGGGGTCCCCAGTGGTTGCATGGGAGCCCGTCAGTCGCGTGCATGGGACCGGCGGCAGCGACAGCCACAGCAGCAGCGGCGGCTGGGCGGCCCTGTGGAGCAGCAGGGGCTGTGCTGGGGCAGGCTGTGCGGCTGCCGCCGTGCCACTGCCCTGGACGCCCCTGGCCGGGCCGTGCTGCACCCGTGCCGCGGCGGAGTAACGGCGGCGGCACGAGCGGCGTGGCATGGCAAGTGCGGGTGGTGCCGGCCGCTTGGCCCATGCGCCTGCTGCCTGGGCGAGCACGGGCAGCGCCGGCCACCAGGAACTGCCACTGGAAGCACAGCCCCAGCCCCGGGCCGAGATCGGCCATGGCCACGCTCCGAGCCCCGAGTACGGCCTGCACAGCCCTGGCCTCGCCCCGGGGAGGAGCTGCGCTTGTCCTGTGGAGGCGGCGGCACTGGCAGTGGTGCTGGCCTGGCAGCGGCAGCCACGTGGTGCCCGGCGGTGGCCTCCATTAGCGGAAAATGCCCTCCCGGCGCACATGTGGCTTCCGGGCAGGCGCGGCGTTTCCCATGAGCGAACCAAATCACAGAAAAGGCCGGCCCCTGGGGCCCATCTACACATGCGAGGATCGGGACCCCCCTATAAAAAGGGGAGAGTGAGTGCCATTTTCTCTCTTTGGCTCTGGATGTAACTGTGGCAACATCGCTCCTCGTCTTCAAGCCGAGACTAGCGTCCGTGTGGAGGACGGATCAGTGATTCTGCCGCGGCAGTCTGGTGTGGTATTTCCTGGGAGGGGGTGCTGTTTCTTTTTTTTCCTTTGTGATCACGTCTTTTCGTGATTATTCTTTTTTTTTTTTCTCGGAGGGGTGGATTTTCTCTCTCTCGGAATCCCATTCTTTCTTGTGAATTCCTGGGGGGTGGACTTCTTCCTCGTGGGCTTTTTTTTTTCCTTTGTTTTTTTGGGTTTTTGGGGTTTTTTTTCCCTTGTGGGTTTTTTTTCCTTTCCCCGGGGGCAGGTGGTCCAGCTATTATCAGCGGCTACTGCCCAGGTTCAAAGACCACATCTCTTCCATCAGCACTAAATCCCTTCCTGGGGGCTATAGGGAAGGGGAGGGCGGGGGGGGGCTCACGGTTTCTAATTGTTTTGAGTGTTTTTCTTCAGAAAAGCCGAGCGGAGGCTCACGCTGCTGTGGGTTCTCAGATTGGCTGCAGGCCTTCTCTAATCATCCTGGCGTCTCTCCGGGAGCCCCAGAAAGATACCAGCACTGCTCCAGAGTGTTCTCACCCCAACACGGGCACTGAGAAATCTTAATTTGTCTGTTTTTTGCACTTTATTGTCAGTTTTCTGTGTGTGCAAAACAAACTGTAATATTTGTGTGTTTTCTTTCTTTTGGGGTGTGTCTGTGGCTTCTCTCGGACATCTCTTGTCAAAAATTGCTAAATTTGTGGTAAAACCACGACAACTGTACATGTAGTGCATGCTTTAGTGCTCCCTTTTATCTCAATGACAAATAATGGAAAGATGCAAAAAGCTCCGATTTTAGTCCCATGGATTGTACTAGAAATTAAAAAGTTTTTAATTTCTATTATTTATATTATTTCTTTTACTCTTGTTGTTTTGTTGAAAAGCTGCATATGTTGTACATTAACACTTTCAATAGGTGATAGAAATCTGATTAGAATCATAGTATAAACTCTTTTCCATCTTGGGCTCCCATTAATTTTTGTGTTTTACTACTGTTGAAACAGATTTTGAGAAGTTAGAATCCTTTCTCATGTGTTTTTTTAACCTGATATTTAGATTTTTTCCTCACTTCTCAGGGCTCAGATACCCACAGGAAGATATGATTAATAATAAATTACAATGCATGAAAATGCATAAAGATATGATCCTCTATTGTCCTTTTGCCTAACACATTTGTGCTGTGACTGCTATTAATTGCATTTCAGACTTCTTCTTGAAAGTCGAAAGAATAGGTAAATACATGAAAATGTCACAGTCTGCTGGCTTTTCTGGATACTCCTTGGGGCCTTTGCCTAAGAAAGACCTCAGAAAGTGAGAGAAATCTACTCACATTTGGATAAAAATGCCTTTTGGAGAATAAGACATTATGGATTGGGGGTATTCTATAATGTTCTATTGGGTCTTGCTGAGAGTTAATTTTCCCACAGCAGCCACAGCCACAGTGCTGTGCTTTGCACCGGTATCTAAAAAGGTGTTGATAACAAACCGGTGTTTTGGGTACTGCTGGGTAGTGCTGGAACAGCATCAGTGCTGTCTCTCGACATTTCTCTCCTCTGCATCTTACATCCAGGGGAAAGTGCAGAGGTGGGCGAGGTCCTGAGAGGGAACACAAGTAAGCCAGCTGACACAAATTAACCTGGAACATTCCATACCATAGATGTCAGCTCAGATATAAAAGCTAAGGGAAGGAGGAGGAAGGGAGAGCATTCATTGTTTACAATGTTTGCCTTCTAGAACAGCTGTCATACATGCTGAAGCCCTGCTTCCTGGGAAGTAGGTGAACACCACTTGCTAATGGGAAATAGAGAATAAGCCTTGGGATTTTCCTCTTTGCTTGTGTGCAAACAAACTTTTGCTTTTGCTTTAGTAAACTGCCTTTTCCCAAGTAGTTTTCCATCTTATTCTCTCTCCCCTGAAAGGGGAATGATAAGAATAGCTTGATGGGCACCTGGCATCCAACAAAGGTCAACCGACCACAAACATCTTTCTTAAGAAGAGGGAAACAAGATTGTCTGAGACTAGGTTAATAAAGTAAGCACTGTGAGTCATATAATTAAATATTATTCATAGAAATGTCTTTTTCAGCCACTTATTCTAGCACTATGGTAATAATAGTTATCTGAAAAGAGAACTTATGACACTCATAATGATAATCAGTCTTTCAAGAAAGCTCTAGCTAAGTGATGTATAATATGGTACTTAGTGCTATATGGCAGTTAGAATCATGAGTCTCTTGCACAAAATAGAAGTAATTACAGCACTTACAATTACCCTTGAATGGTTTGGAAATAGAAGAGCTAAAATTCTCAAAGATACTCAGGCAGATTAGGGACTTTCATCACATCTTCAAAAATAGTTTTGATATCAGGAGTTGGAAATTTCAAATTGATAGAGGAAACTAAACGCTATTTAACTGCTGAAAGAAACATCATCCAAACATAAATTCAGATAAATGTTAATGTAGGCATCATTGAGTCCTCAAGTTGCCTGAAGTCTAGTTTCTTCCAGTAAAGTTCCATAAAAGCACTTAACTACCTTCCTTTGAGAGCTCTATACTTGCTTATTAGCCTGATGCCTTACACTTAGAGCAAGGCCCAGGCATTCCCTACCTGTTTTCTTGCTGGTTCAACAGGCTGGTATGCAAGTGTAACCTGCCTCAGCTATTCCAAGGTCTCACCCTTTGCAAATATCTTAACCTCTCCCTTTCAGAGTTTGTTTAGTACTTTCTGTGCTGAGTCATTTCAGCATGCAAATCCAACAGAAAATGAATGTGAAAAAAAAGTAGTTTTTCCTCTCAGAATGTTGACTGGGCTCAACACAACACTAGCCAAATGCTCAAGTCAGCGTAGTAGAAAAAGTGGGAACAAAGGGTGGGCAGAACCATCATCTGGCTCAGTCTGCTGTGAAAACCCAACATCAGAGAATGCTGGACTAGACCACACAAAAAAGACAGGAATAAAAATGTTTTCTTCACCCCAGTGATTGTGAAGGTTCAGTTTCCAGTCACTTAAACCATGGAAAATTTGTGCATTCATTTTTCCATCTATCTCTTTTTTACTCATGAGCAGTTTTAAGTTGGGGTCCCATTTGGAGACAAAATCCCCCGGCCCTATCATATGACGTACTGTGCATCCCAGATTTTCTCTCTGGGTAGCAAGTGACACAAGAACTGAAGTGGACACTGCCAGATCATTCTGGAACCCAGTTGAACATCCAGTCCAGCCTACTCCACCCTATGGGAGTCTGGGTAGCCAGTGTCACCTTCCACCCATTGACTAGTCCTGTAGCTTCCCCTCTCTGCTTTCCCAGGTATGCGCCATGCCATCTGTCATTCTCAGCCATATATGCCTTAACTTGGTATTACAAGTTGACTTTCTCTTCTGAAGGATATTTTGGGATTAAATGATCTTAATATTGTCTGACAGATTTTTTTTTCTTTCAGTAGAATACTTAAACCATCATGTAGGAGAGAAAATATGCTTATGTGGTTCATTACCTTCATGGCTGAAGAACTCACATGGAGATGTGGGTTGTAATACCCTCAAGCTGCTCTGAAACCCATGTCACCACATCTTGGTCACTAACACTCAGCTTTTTAGGTAAAAGGGAACATTGACATAATTACTTCTTACCAGCAATATCACAGTTTTTGCCTAAGATTGCAAAAATTATTAGTTCACAAAGGAATTTGTGGCATGAATTCCAGCTACACGGGGCCTTCTTTGGGGAATTTCCCAAAATTGCTTTAGCAGTATCTTTCCATTAACTTAGTCTGTTCTCCATTCAGTTTCTGGACCCCAGAGACAGAAACTTCACTCTTGCTAATTACTCTGGAATAGTGTTGTGGGGTGAAGCTAAAACTGGTCTTTTTTCCCTTTACCCCACCCCCTGCGAGCGGGGGTGGGGCCTCCCGGGTCCCGGTGGGGGGTGGGGCCACCCTGCCCCCAGCCCAGCATGGCTGCATTCCCTGCCTGCAGCGTGGGTGCAGTGGACCCCTCCCCCCACCGTATCCGCGCAGGGCAGCATGGCCGTCCTTGGAGCTTGGCGCGGCCGCGGCTGCCAGCAGCGGCGGCGCACAGCAGCGGCAGCGCATGNGCGGCCATAGCCCGGTTTTAAAGGCCACATCTTTCCATCAGCACTGAAATTCCTTCCCGGGATTGGGAAGGGAGGGGGAGGGGGGCTCGCAGTTTCTAACTGTCTGAGTGTTTTTCTTCAGAAAGCCAAGCGGAGGCTCGGCGGTACTGTTAGGGTCCTCAGGTCGGCCACGGAACCCCCCGGGAGAGCTGAAGTCGGGGTCCTTCTCTACTTATCCTGGCATCTCTTCCAGACCCCCCAACAGAGAAAAAAACAGCACTATCCCAGAGCCTTCCCATCCCAAAATGGGATCTGGGGAAGCTTAATTTGTCTGTTTTTGCACTTTGTTGTCGGTTTTCTGTGTGTGTGAAATAAACTGTGTTACTTGTGTGTTTTCTTTTTGTGTGTGTGTGGCTTCTCTCAGACATCTCTTGTCAGTACCACGCTTTTTAGTGGTAAAACCACGACAGATAGTGAGATTTGCAAACCCTTTGGGTTATAGTGCTCAGCTTTTTGGTGACTGTACCCTGTACAGAGCAGGATCCTGGCTGGAAAGAGAACTTACACTTTAAGTCCCCTAGAAGCTTTTGGAAGTATCATTGTTTGCTGTATTAGCTGAAAAATGTTTTATACAGAATGTGATACTCCCTACTTGCTTCAGTATATGTAATCTGGACTCTGAACCCTGTGGTCACTCTGAGGCCTCCCATTCACAGACACGTTAAAGAGATGTAGACCAAGAAATCTTATTGCATTTCTCTGGCAAATGTAATGTGAGACCCTCACATAGTAGCTGATCTAATTTTCATTAGACTCAGCTCACCATTTTAGGAGATTTCACTGCAGAAAATAAAGGAATTGGTTATATGACTGTATTTCAGCAATCAGCTTAAAAGTACAGAAGCTTTTTCATCTTGTCTTGCATTGTAAACTTTAGTTCTGTTCTATGATTGCCAGTGAAAATTGTGTTGTGTTTTCCTTGTGACCATAATGCTTGAACATTGTCTATAACTAAAAGATTGCAAGACCATGCACGATAGATCTGCAAATGCTCACAAGGATTTTTTCCATTTGCCTCATCTATACACTTGAAATATATCTAATGAAGCAGGATGGCACTTATGTAACTATGTCTACTCTAAAACAAGGACAGTTTCTGAGTTCATCCTGTATTGCTGATTAGTAACTGCAGTTTTACTCTCTGGATTCAGTTTTGAGTCATGCTAATTAGCACTCTTTCATAGGCTCAGTTCATGGCATGCGCTACATGATTACTTCCAACAGACAATATGGGTGAGGCCACTCTGCATGAGAGACTGGAGTCCATAGTGAAGCTCTATGAACATCACCATGCCAAACCATTTGTTCTTTGAGCCACGGGATGGGATCTTGGTCATTTTATTCATTAGTGTAGATGTAGTTTCTACTGACAGAGCAAGACAGACCTACCTCAAGGATGAAAAAGAGCATTCAGCAAGGATGAGATTTTTGTTTCAGACAGAGAAGACTGATCTGTACAGACTTCTCAAGTAGCAAAGTATAGAAAGAGCAGCCAATCGAACATAGACATTTGACAATAGGCCATTTCTTTTTTTCAACTCCAGATTGTTTTCCCATTTGTTTTCACTGCAATGTTTTAAGAAAGCTGGGAGAGGTGCACTGTCAGGTGGAAAGGGTTATGGTGATGAACAAAGAAGCAGCAACCCAAGACTGTCCATGCTTCCTGCAGAGACCAGGGAAGACTGATGACAAAGTAAATAGTTATAAAGAAGAGGGGGGGTGGAAATCAATGCAATTGGGCAACTCTTCTTTTAGATACAACTGATATTTTCTGGTTGAATCCCACTGGTTTCTGAATTAAAAGAAAAATATTTGAAATATTAATTATTCATACTGTTTAACATCATGTTTCTTTTTCATTTGGATTTGCACATGTCATATTGGATCAGATTCATATGGCACTTAATTCCAGAATGTTATTTAAAATTTTCTTTAGTATGAGTTGGCTCATGAAATTGGCTTTTATATTTTTTTATACAAGGTTTTTATATTTTTCCTAGGATATACAACTATGTTCATTAAGCTGACCTCTAATAAACTACATATCAGTAGCCATATAATTGATTGTGATAACCATATTGATTGTGATATTGAATTTCACAAGTTAATGTTAAAAATATTTCTTTAATGTATGTTTTCTTTTTTGTTCTTCTTTAAATACTTTTTTATTATGAAAATTATTTGAGATACATAATTTCTGTAAGTCATATTGCTTATTTATTTTTCTTTTTCCTAATATAGCAAAAATGATACATTCATCTATATGATTAAGGAACAAAAAGCCACAGTGCCTGAAAGAGACAAGAAGGTAAAAGAGAAAAACAGAATCAAACACTGATACATATGCTTCACAGAAAATCTTCTTTCACTGAAAAAATGAACAATATTAGGAGTCCTTTGTGTTCTATAACCCAATCAGGAAACACCAGGTTTTTGAGAAAAAAAAAAGTTACAAGACTTGTCTGAACACAATACCATAGTCTAGATGTCTTTGTTCATGCTAAAGGAAGACTTGAAACATTTTTTCCTGGATTTAAAATTTGATAAAGCATTCCTTGAATCGACTTTTGCTGAAGATGGCAAAAATGTGACTTTTGGAGTGCCTTTTCAGCTAAACCAGCTATTTAAGTTTGCACAGCTGGGAGACTTCTATTTTTTCCTGTAACCTTTTCTCCCCCCTCCCCCTTTCTAATTTGTTATTGTTTGAAATTCTGAGAATGTTTTACACACATTTTCAGTGTACAACATTTGGACACTGATAAACGAATGACAAGTATGATATAAAGCCTCATGGAAGACCCTGTAGAGTCTACCCAGGGAGAAGAACACATCTGTCTCCAGCTGTGCAGTTATTTAGGAGTGAAATTACTTGTCCTAGGTTGGGCAAAGATAGTAATTATTTTTTTTGTTGATGTGAAGATCAAAGGTTATTCTCAGGAAGTAAGAACAAGGACTGTGGTATTTAGCAGGACAGATTTATCCAGGACATAATTTAGTGCATGGTTTGCACGTTAACCTGGAGCTAATGCATGTAGATGACAAAGTAATTGTAAACAGTCTGATGTAAGATAAATTATAATGGGTGAAAAGCAAATTAATCTACTGGTCATGAATCTCCCAGTCAGCAGAATCTTGAGCAGCTGCTACATTCCACAATCACACTTTGAAAAGAAGCTGTTCGGTCTGGGGATTTCTTCTTATGGTGAAAATAACATGTTCCTCCTGTCCCAGTCTGGCTTTTTATTTGTTTGTTTGTTTGTTTACTGTAATAATGTAACCTCACTTTTAAGAACACTAAGAACATGTTTTAGACTAACATAACTCACAAATTTCTTCCCATAAGAGTGAATCCTTTAGTTTTGTGTTTTACAGGGTGAAAACTAATAATATCCTCCTCCTTAAAAACTACAGAGGTGGTAGTTTATAAATAACTTTTCATAACTGGGTGTACTATGACCTCATGGTCAGAGATGAAATATAGTATTTATTTCTTTACAATATCCTGATGCTACTTCCATGAAATAACTTTCTCATGTTTCTCGTTTCTAAATTTGACCTATATATGCAAATAATTTTCCTGTGTTAAAAGTTACTCAGTATAAAATACAAATATGCAAATTGTATGAACCAGGAGAAAAAAAAACCCCTACAGAAATGATGATTGGGATCCCTTACAGCGAACAATGATTTAATGGATATTTGTGCACTATCTATTGTGAAATGAAAAACATTTTTCGATAGTATTGACATACGCATAAAGCTTTTCTGCTAAAAAAGCATGACTTTCACAATCCACAGGACCTCTATAGTTCTCTTTACCAAGTAAGATTCTGCTGATATTTGTACTGTTTTAAATAAGGAAAAATGTCATGAGGTAAAATAAGATTTACTGATACAAAACCAAAATAAATTAGATTAAAATTATGCTTAAGCAGAAAATGTTCATGGCAGACTCCTGTGACAAAAAATAGTCCACCTGGAAGAGGTTTGACCAAAAAATCAGAGGCAGCAAAGCTGTTTCATAAGTGTAGCTCATTCCTAAACATTAGTGGAAACATGTTCTGCCATGTATATTAAAATTCAGGCATTTATCTCTTGAACAATTACTAGAGTATGGAGAAACAATAAAAAGAATGAAGTTTTAGACTTTTTGCCTTCTTTCTATGTCTTTGTTTCCGTTTTCATATGTGCAAGAAAGCTCATCCAAGAGATCAAAATAAATGCTCTTCTCAGATGGCTTTGCTATGATCCAGTCAATAGATGTCCAAGGGAGACGTGTAGTGATGGATTGGACAGAGAATATCTAAGCAGGCTTTGAAATGGTAGAGAAGTTTTCACCATAAGCAGACTTTTTTTTAAAATTTTGTGCAGACTTTGGTAAATCTAAGCATAAACTAGTCTGCTATTACAGCAAGTGCAGCCAAACCCCAGAAATTCTACAGCTAATTCTGGCTGCAAGCCAAACTTTGCTGTTTCTCCACTGTCCTGGCCTCCCACAGAATAAATTTTTACTGGATTCCCTTAAAATAGCAAATGAACTTTGAATTCATTGAAGGAAAATCAGCTCCAACCAATGAAAGACAAGCTACCAAGTCTTCCTATGGATTAGTCTTAGTTTAACATATAAAGTGTAAATATAATACATAATCATCTTTTAAGAATGTGGATGAATGTAGCATTTCTGTGCAATTAAACCAGTAGGATGGAACAGATCAATGGGTCCACAATGTAAAGTCAGCAACAGTATGGATTGGAAGAAAAGACAGTAAGGCTCGAAGTGAGGAAATTAACAGTCACTACACTGTGGAGATAACTAAAATCCGATATATGTGAGAAACTTCAGCCACTGAAACTGTAGCTTCCTTGTTTACCTTGGTGATACAGAGCTTCCACATTGAAAGACTTGGGTGCCAGCATTAGATAGTGTCAAATTGCTAAGAAAGGAGCATGGTGAAACCAACAGTAGAGTTTGTAGGCATGCAGAGGTCATATCTGCTGAGCAAAGGTAGGTCACATCAGCTGGAGTAGCTCCTGTGGTATCTCTAGGAGTGAAATTTCTACGTATGCTTTGCTGACAGCAGTTGTGAGACTATGCCAAAACTACTATAAAGGTAATAAAGTTTGGGAAAGGGTTATCTGTACTCTCACTGTTTAGTAGACGTAGAGAAGGTTTTGTCCACATAACTATCAAGGATTAATTTTTAAAAGCTGTTAATGTCTTGTATCGTCTTTAAGTTCCTGTCCTCTTTTTATCTATTTTTTTTCATTTTCAGAATGTTCTAATGCATGTCTTTTTAATGTATTTGTTCCATTTTACACTTATTACTCAGTTAATACTATTTTTAAAATTTCTCTGAGTAAGACTGAAGAAAAACTGTTTTGTACCAATATCTAGGTCACAGACACATATTTCTAAGGGGGGAAAAAAAAAGGCCAAACAACAAAAATAGCTCCTTCAAATGTTCCATAACAACAAAAGGGCAAAACCTTCAAAAGATATTTCTGAAAAAATTAGCTAAGCTTTAGCTTTCAAAAGATCACTTAATGGACACTTTATCCACAAAAGTATGTGGAATAAATGTATGCATAGTTAATCTCTCAAGTACAGGGTTAATATTTGGAATGTATGTTATGTTTTTGAGGATGAATCTATTCTCTTTGTCTTGTGGTAGAAACTCGTAAAAGTCCACAGCACTGTTAGTCACTTAATAAAGGCTAGTAACACTAGTTGGCCAGAGCTGGGGAAAGCAGTTGAAACAGTCCATGCTATTGACTGAGACAGATTTCACAATAACTTTGAACAATTCTGTAGAATGTAAATAAACTCCTTAGAGGACAAATTAATCTCTAAAGGAAAAAAAAAAAAAAAAAAAAAAAAAAAAAAAAAAAAAAAAAAAAAAAAAGAAAGACAGTGGCATCATGAACATCCAATTTCTGCCTTGCAAATTTCATAATTTCCTAATGTCACAAAAACATAATTTTTTTCATAATGTCACTGGAGAAAGCATGTTAAACTGAAAAAGTAGCCAAAGCACCAGCACATTCAGTGCACTCAAAAAAATGAAAAAAGGAAATGGAAAGAAACAAAGAAAAAAAAAGAAAAAAGGGAAAACGGAAAGGGGAGAAGAGGAAAGGGAAAGGGAAAGGGAAAGGGAAAGGGAAAGGGAAAGGGAAAGGGAAAGGCACTGTAAGGCAAGCCATAGAAAGGCAGGGCAAGGAAGGCAAGGCAAGGCAGCCTGTGTTTCTTTCCAGCCACACAGCTCTTCCATTTTTTATTTCCAAGACAATTGCTGATGATCTGCTAATGAAGACTCTTATTATTTAGGAATGTTTACAGTCATTAGCCTTCGGGTAAAGCTCATCAAAGGAATACAGACAACTACTTTAAAAACACCTGTGGCACTTAAAAAATACTTCGGTGGCACTTAACTCACCCACTTTCAAAGTGCAAACTAGTTATACAGGTTACTATAGAATTTTACTGCAAAGAAGGCCATGGTCTGTGTTGTAGATCAGCCCTCCAAACTCATTGGTCTCCTTCTGTGATGGTACAAAATCTCATGTAACACCACATTCCTCTCCATAGGAATCACAGCAAGTGGCAGCTGCTAGGTTTAGGGTGGATCACCTTGTCCAGTATAAAGAACAACTGGCTGAAGGAAAGAAGGAAAAACAGTGGCCGCAACCGATATTTCTTGGCAGCAACTGGAAAAGTGACGTATGGAAATGTTTCTTCATACCAGTCATGGTTAGCTGGTGGAACTCACTCCTGCAAGAGCTCGTTGAGACTGGATCCGAAGGAGGCTGGATATCTACCGGTACATTTCTAACACTTAAGAATTAGACTAGTAAAAATCAAATATACAGATGGCGTGTGTCTCTGCTAGGAGACATAAAAGACCACACATTTCAGGAAATAACCTGGGGGTCCTGGTGGACAACAAGTTGTCCATAAGCCAGGAGCATGCTTTTCTGGTCAAGAAGGCCAATAGTATCCTGGGGTGCACTAGGAAGAGCACTGCTAACAGGTCAAGGGAGCTGACCCGCCTTTCTACTTAGCTCTACTGAGGCCACATCTGGACTGCTGTGTCCGGTTCTGGAAGCCTCAAGAGAGATGTGGAGGTCCTGGAGTGCATCCACTGGAGGGCTACAAAGATGATTAAGGGACTGCAGCGTCTTTCTTGTGAGGGAAGTCTGAGAGGGCTGGGCCTGTTCAGCCTTGAGAAAAGACAACTGAGAGAAGACCTCATCAATGTATCTAAGTGTCTCAAGGAAGGATGGAGCCAGGCTCTCCTCAGTGGTGCCAAGAAGTAGGACAAGAAACAACAAGCAGAAACTGATGCACAGGAAGTTCCACCTGAATATGAGGAAGTGGCTGTAAGGTGAACACACACCAGAACAGACTGTCCAGAAACATTACTGGAGATACTCAAGAACCATCTGGA